>BLSH010095197.1:0-10475 GCA_018402905.1 Glandirana rugosa
GATTTTCTATGCTATACTCGCACCTTAAAGAACTTTTGTAGCACTGGCACTTTGTTTGTTGAGTTTAGAAGCGCTGCTAAACGCTGGATTATAGAAGTGTGACTTTTTTATCCTCCTTTACATACTTAGGGCCCTTCATCCGGGAACAGTGACAGCTCGGGAGGCGATGATAAATGACGTAAAAGTAGGTTATAGATAGCGATATAAATAGTCCATCGCCCCAGACAATGCTAAATATTAATAACTTCCATGTTACAACGAGCGATCCGCCGCCGACATATGGAGCTTCCATGTGCAACCGCATGAATCATACCAGCATAGCGGCCATTGTGTACAGCTTGCTAGGTTTATCCCCGCCACCCCTTTCCATAGCAGCCTGCGACCTCTGACTGCCTACAATGACCTCCGAGGGTCGCACCCCCCCAATTCCTGCACCTTCCCCTGCAGCCCATCCATGTGAAAGAATGCAAATCGCTCCGGAACGCATATAAAGCACCGCATGCACTACCTGCGAATAAAACAATTGCATGGTAATGCAGCACCATGCGATCCGGGGCCTGGAAACGCACTGAGATTGGGATGTCATCAGCAATGAATTGGCGCCGCAGCGGGTCACAAAAGCAGGGCGGTTTGAGGGTGGTGTGGGAAACGCACATGGAACCTTTCCTGCACTGCGTTCTGGTGTGAATCTATACAATCCCTGTGTAACCAACCCACCTACCTAATATATACAATCCCTGTGTAACCAACCCACCTACCTAATCTATACAATCCCTGTGTAACCAACCCACCTACCTGATCTATATAATCCCTGTGTAACCGACCCACCTACCTAATCTATACAATCCCTGTGTAACCAGGCCACCTACCTAATCTATACAATCCCTGTGTAACCAACCCACCTACCTAATCTATACAATCCCTGTGTAACCAACCCACCTACCTAATCTATACAATCCATGTGTAACCAGGCCACCTACCTAATCTATACAATCCCTGTGTAACCAACCCACCTACCTAATCTATACAATCCCTGTGTAACCAGGCCACCTACCTAATCTATACAATCCATGTGTAACCAGGCCACCTATCTAATCTATACAATCCATATGTAACCAGGCCACCTACCTAATCTATACAATCCATGTGTAACCAGGCCACGTACCTAATCTATACAATCCCTGTGTAACCAACCCACCTACCTAATCTATACAATCCATGTGTAACCAGGCCACCTACCTAATCTATACAATCCCTGTGTAACCAAACCACCTACCTAATCTATACAATCCCTATGTAACCAGGCCACCTACCTAATCTATACAATCCATGTGTAACCAAACCACCTACCTAATCTATACAATCCATGTGTAACCAGGCCACCTACCTAATCTATACAATCCATGTGTAACCAGGCCACCTACCTAATCTATACAATCCATGTGTAACCAGGCCACCTACCTAATCTATACAATCCCTGTGTAACCAAACCACCTACCTAATCTATACAATCCCTATGTAACCAGGCCACCTACCTAATCTATACAATCCATGTGTAACCAACCCACCTACCTAATCTATACAATCCCTGTGTAACCAACCCACCTACCTAATCTATACAATCCATGTGTAACCAACCCACCTACCTAATCTATACAATCCATGTGTAACCAGACCACCTACCTAATCTATACAATCCATGTGTAGCCAAACCACCTACCTAATCTATACAATCCCTGTGTAACCAGATCACCTACCTAATCTATACAATCCCTGTGTAACCCAACCACCTACCTAATCTATACTATCCATGTCTAGACAAACCACCTACCTAATCTATACAATCTATGTGTAACCCAACCACCTACCTAATCTATACAATCCCAGTGTAGCCAAACCACCTACCTAATCTATACAATCCATGTGTAGCCAAACCACCTACCTAATCTATACAATCCCTGTGTAGCCAAACCACCTACCTAATCTATACAATCCATGTCTAGACAAACCACCTACCTAATCTATACAATCCCTGTGTAGCCAAACCACCTACCTAATCTATACAATCCATGTGTAGACAAACCACCTACCTAATCTATACAATCCCTGTGTAGCCAAACCACCTACCTAATCTATACAATCCATGTGTAACCAAACCACCTACGTAATCTATACAATCCATGTGTAACCCAACCACCTACCTAATCTATACAATCCCAGTGTAGCCAAACCACCTACCTAATCTATACAATCCATGTGTAACCAACCCACCTACCTAATCTATACAATCCATGTGTAACCAGACCACCTACCTAATCTATACAATCCCTGTGTAGCCCAACCACCTACCTAATCTATACAATCCCTGTGTAGCCAAACCACCTACTTAATCTATACAATCCATGTGTAACCAGACCACCTACCTAATCTATACAATCCAGGTGTAACCAGACCACCTACCTAATCTATACAATCAATGTGTAACCAAACCACCTACCTAATCTATACAATCCCTGTGTAGCCAAACCACCTACCTAATCTATATGATCCCTGTGTAGCCAAACCACCTACCTAATCTATACAATCCCTGTGTAGCCAAACCACCTACTTAATCTATACAATCCATGTGTAACCAGACCACCTACCTAATCTATACAATCCATGTGTAACCAGACCACCTACCTAATCTATACAATCCATGTGTAACCAGACCATCTACCTAATCTATACAATCCATGTGTAACCAAACCACCTACCTAATCTATACAATCCCTGTGTAGCCCAACCACCTACCTAATCTATACAATCCCTGTTTAGCGAAACCACCTACCTAATCTATACAATCCCTGTGTAACCCAACCACCTACCTAATCTATACAATCCCTGTGTAGCCCAACCACCTACCTAATCTATACAATCCCTGTGTAACCAACCCACCTACCTAATCTATACAATCCCTGTGTAACCAAACCACCAACCTAATCTATACAATCCCTGTGCAGCCCAACCACCTACCTAATCTATACAATCCATGTGTAACCCAACCCACCTACCTAATCTATACAATCCATGTGTAACCAGACCACCTATCTAATCTATACAATCCATGTGCAACCCAACCACCTACCTAATCTATACAATCCATGTGAAACCAAACCACCTACCTGATCTATACAATCCCTGTGTAACCAAACCACCTACCTAATCTATACAATCCTCGTGTAACCAGACCACCTACCTAATCTATACAATCCATGTGTAACCAAACCACCTACCTAATCTATACAATCCCTGTGTAGCCAAACCACCAACCTAATCTATACAATCCCTGTGTAGCCAAACCACCTACCTAATCTATACAATCCATGTGTAACCAGACTACCTACCTAATCTATACAATCCCTGTGTAGCCAAACCACCTACCTAATCTATACAATCCATGTGTAGACAAACCACCTATCTAATCTATACAATCTATGTGTAACCCAACCACCTACCTAATCTATACAATCCCAGTGTAGCCAAACCACCTACCTAATCTATACAATCCATGTGTAGCCAAACCATCTACCTAATCTATACAATCCCTGTGTAGCCAAACCACCTACCTAATCTATACAATCCATGTGTAGCCAAACCACCTACTTAATCTATGCAATCCCTGTGTAGCCAAACCACCTACCTAATCTATACAATCCATGTGTAGACAAACCACCTACTTAATCTATGCAATCCCTGTGTAGCCAAACCACCTACCTAATCTATACAATCCATGTGTAACCAAACCACCTACCTAATCTATACAACCCATGTGTAGACAAACCACCTATCTAATCTATACAATCCATGTGTAACCAAACCACCTACCTAATCTATACAATCCCAGTGTAGCCAAACCACCTACCTGATCTATACAATCCCTGTGTAGCCAAACCACCTACTTAATCTATACAATCCATGTGTAACCAGACCACCTACCTAATCTATACAATCCATGTGTAACCAAACCACCTACCTAATCTATACAATCCATGTGTAACCAAACCACCTACCTAATCTATACAATCCATGTGTAACTAAACCACCTACCTAAGCTATACAATCCATGTGTAACCAGACCACCTACCTAATCTATACAATCCCTGTGTAGCCAAACCACCTACCTAATCTATACAATCCCTGTGTAGACAAACCACCTATCTAATCTATACAATCTATGTGTAACCCAACCACCTACCTAATCTATACAATCCATGTGTAACCAAACCACCTACCTAATCTATACAATCCATGTGTAGCCAAACCACCTACCTAATCTATACAATCCCTGTGTAACCAACCACCTACCTAATCTATACAATCCCTGTGTAACCAAACCACCTACTTAATCTATACAATCCCTGTGTAGCCAAACCACCTACCTAATCTATACAATCCCTGTGTAACCAACCCACCTACCTAATCTATACAATCCATGTGTAACCAGACCACCTACTTAATCTATACAATCCATGTGTAACCAAACCACCTACCTAATCTATACAATCCATGTGTAACCAGACCACCTACTTAATCTATACAATCCATGTGTAACCAAACCACCTACCTAATCTATACAATCCATGTATAATCCAACCCACCTAACTGATCTATACAATCCCTGTGTAGCCAAACCACCTACCTAATCTATACAATCCATGTGTATCCAGACCACCTACCTAATCTATACAATCAATGTGTAACCAAACCACCTACCTAATCTATACAATCCATGTGTAGACAAACCACCTATCTAATCTATACAATCTATGTGTAACCCAACCACCTACCTAATCTATACAATCCCAGTGTAGCCAAACCACCTACTTAATCTATACAATCCATGTGTAACCAAACCACCTACCTAATCTATACAATCCCTGTGTAACCAACCCACCTACCTAATCTATACAATCCCTGTGTAACTAAACCACCTACCTAAGCTATACAATCCATGTGTAACCAGACCACCTACCTAATCTATACAATCCATGTGTAACTAAACCACCTACCTAAGCTATACAATCCATGTGTAACCAGACCACCTACCTAATCTATACAATCCCTGTGTAGCCAAACCACCTACCTAATCTATACAATCCCAGTGTATCCAAACCACCTACCTGATCTATACAATCCCTGTGTAGCCAAACCACCTACCTAATCTATACAATCCCAGTGTAGCCAAACCACCTACCTAATTTATACAATCCATGTGTAACCCAAACACTGATCAGGTGTATATTCTCAGTATATGATGGCATTGTGTATATTCTCAGTAAATGATGGCATTGTATATATTCTCAGTATATGATGGCATTGTGTATATTCTCAGTATATGATGGCATTGTATATATTCTCATATATGATGGCATTGTATATATTCTCCGTATATGATGACACAGTTTATATTCTCGGTATATGATGGCACTGTATATATTCTCATATATGATGGCATTGTATATATTCTCAGTATATGATGGCATTGTGTATATTCTCAGAATATGATGGCACTGTATATATTCTCCGTATATGATGACACAGTTTATATTCTCGGTATATGATGGCACTGTATATATTCTCAGTATATGATGGCACTGTATATATTCTCAGTATATGATGGCATTGTATATATTCTCAGTATATAATGGCACTGTGCATATTCTCAGTATATGATGGCACAGTATATATTCTCAGTATATGATGGCACAGTATATATTCTCAGTATATGATGGCACTGTCTATATTCTCGGTATATGATGGCACTGTATATACTATTGGTATATGATGGCACTGTATATACTCTTGGTATATGGTGGCACTGTATATATTCTCAGTATATGATGGAACTGTATATATTCTCAGTATATGGTGGCACGCTATATATTCTTAGTATATGATGGCGTTGTATATATTCTCGGTATATGATGGCACTGTATATATTCTCAGTATATGATGGCACTGTATATATTCTCAGTATATGATGGCATTGTATATATTCTCGGTATATGATGGCACTGTATATATTCTCAGTATATGATGGCATTGTATATATTCTCGGTATATGATGGCATTGTATATATTCTCGGTATATGATGGCACTGTATATATTCTCATATATGATGGCACTGTATATATTCTCAGTATATGATGGCACTGTATATATATTCTCAGTATATGATGGCATTGTATATATTCTCAGTATATGATGACACTGTATATATTCTCGGTATATGATGGCACTGTATATATTCTCGGTATATGATGGCATTGTATATTTTCTCGGTATATGATGGCACTGTATATATTCTCAGTATATGATGGCATTGTATATATTCTCAGTATATGATGGCATTGTATATATTCTCAGTATATGATGGCACTGTATATATTCTCGGTATATGATGGCACTGTATATATTCTCGGTATATGATGGTACTGTATATATTCTCAGTATATGATGGCATTGTATATATTCTCGGTATATGATGGCACTGTATATATTCTCGGTATATGATGGCACTGTATATATTCTCAGTATATGATGGCACTGTATATATTCTCAGTATATGATGGCATTGTATATATTCTCGGTATATGATGGCACTGTATGTATTCTCAGTATATGATGGCATTGTATATATTCTCGGTATATAATGGCACTGTATATAATCTCGGTATATGATGGCATTGTATATATTCTCGGTATATGATGGCACTGTATATATTCTCGGTATATGATGGCACTGTATATATTCTCGGTATATGATGGCACTGTATATATTCTCAGTATATGATGGCACTCTATATATTCTCAGTATATGATGGCATTGTATATATTCTCGGTATATGATGGCACTGTATATATTCTCGGTATATGATGGCACTCTATATATTCTCAGTATATGATGGCACTGTATATATTCTCTGTATATGATGGCACTGTATATATTCTCGGTATATGATGGCACTGTATATATTCTCGGTATATGATGGCATTGTATATATTCTCAGTATATGATGGCATTGTATATATTCTCGGTATATGATGGCATTGTATATATTCTCAGTATATGATGGCATTGTATATATTCTCGGTATAAGATGGCACTGTATATATTCTCAGTATATGATGGCACTGTATATATTCTCAGTATATGATGGCATTGTATATATTCTCGGTATATGATGGCACTGTATATATTCTCGGTATATGATGGCACTGTATATATTCTCGGTATATGATGGCACTCTATATATTCTCAGTATATGATGGCATTGTATATATTCTCGGTATATGATGGCACTCTATATATTCTCGGTATATATGGCACTCTATATATTCTCAGTATATGATGGCACTGTATATATTCTAGGTATATGATGGCATTGTATATATTCTCGGTATATGATGGCACTGTATATATTCTCGGTATATGATGGCACTCTATATATTCTCAGTATATGATGGCACTCTATATATTCTCAGTATATGATGGCACTGTATATATTCTAGGTATATGATGGCATTGTATATATTCTCGGTATATGATGGCATTGTATATATTCTCGGTATATGATGGCACTCTATATATTCTCGGTATATGATGGCACTCTATATATTCTCAGTATATGATGGCACTGTATATATTCTCAGTATATGATGGCATTGTATATATTCTCGGTATATGATGGCATTGTATATATTCTCGGTATATGATGGCATTGTATATATTCTCGGTATATGATGGCACTGTATATATTCTCGGTATATGATGGCATGGTATATATTCTCGGTATATGATGGCATTGTATATATTCTCGGTATATGATGGCACTCTATATATTCTCGGTATATGATGGCACTGTATATATTCTCAGTATATGATGGCATTGTATATATTCTCGGTATATGATAGCACTGTATATATTCTCGGTATATGATGGCACTGTATATATTCTCAGTATATGATGGCACTGTATATATTCTAGGTATATGATGGCACTGTATATATTCTCAGTATATGATGGCACTGTATATATTCTCAGTATATGATGACACTGTATATATTCTCAGTATATGATGGCATTGTATATATTCTCAGTATATGATGGCACTGTATATATTCTCAGTATATGATGGCATTGTATATATTCTCGGTATATGATGGCATTGTATATATTCTCGGTATATGATAGCACTGTATATATTCTCGGTATATGATGGCACTGTATATATTCTCATTATATGATAGCACTGTATATATTCTCGGTATATGATGGCATTGTATATATTCTCAGTATATGATAGCACTGTATATATTCTCGGTATATGATGGCAATGTATATATTCTCGGTATATGATAGCACTGTATATATTCTCGGTATATGATGGCACTGTATATATTCTCGGTATATGATGGCATTGTATAAATTCTCGGTATATGATGGCACTCTATATATTCTCAGTATATGATGGCATTGTATATATTCTCGGTATATGATAGCACTGTATATATTCTCGGTATATGATGGCATTGTATATATTCTCGGTATATGATGGCATTGTATCTATTCTCGGTATATGATGGCATTGTATATATTCTCGGTATATGATGGTACTCTATATATTCTCGGTATATGATGGCACTCTATATATTCTCAGTATATGATGGCACTCTATATATTCTAGGTATATGATGGCATTGCATATATTCTCGGTATATGATGGCATTGTATATATTCTCGGTATATGATGGCACTGTATATATTCTCGGTATATGATGGCACTGTATATATTCTCAGTATATGATGGCACTGTATATATTCTAGGTATATGATGGCATTGTATATATTCTTGGTATATGATGGCATTGTATATATTCTCGGTATATGATGGCACTCTATATATTCTCGGTATATGATGGCACTGTATATATTCTCGGTATATGATAGCACTGTATATATTCTCGGTATATGATGGCATTGTATATATTCTCAGTATATGATAGCACTGTATATATTCTCGGTATATGATGGCATTGTATATATTCTCGGTATATGATAGCACTGTATATATTCTCGGTATATGATGGCACTGTATATATTCTCGGTATATGATGGCATTGTATATATTCTCAGTATATGATAGCACTGTATATATTCTCGGTATATGATGGCATTGTATATATTCTCAGTATATGATAGCACTGTATATATTCTCGGTATATGATGGCACTGTATATATTCTCGGTATATGATAGCACTGTATATATTCTCGGTATATGATGGCACTGTATATATTCTCGGTATATGATGGCATTGTATATATTCTCGGTATATGATGGCACTCTATATATTCTCAGTATATGATGGCATTGTATATATTCTCGGTATATGATAGCACTGTATATATTCTCGGTATATGATGGCATTGTATATATTCTCGGTATATGATGGCATTGTATTTATTCTCGGTATATGATGATATTGTATATATTCTCGGTATATGATGGCACTGTATATATTCTCGGTATATGATAGCACTGTATATATTCTTGGTATATGATGGCATTGTATATATTCTCGGTATATGATGGCATTGTATTTATTCTCGGTATATGATGGCATTGTATATATTCTCGGTATATGATGGCACTCTATATATTCTCGGTATATGATGGCACTCTATATATTCTCAGTATATGATGGCACTGTATATATTCTAGGTATATGATGGCATTGTATATATTCTCGGTATATGATGGCATTGTATATATTCTCGGTATATGATGGCACTGTATATATTCTCGGTATATGATGGCACTATATATATTCTCGGTATATGATGGCATTGTATATATTCTCGGTATATGATGGCACTGTATATATTCTCGGTATATGATGGCATTGTATATATTCTCGGTATATAATGGCATTGTATATATTCTCGGTATATGATGGCACTGTATATATTCTCGGTATATGATGGCACTGTATATATTCTCGTTATATGATGGCACTGTATATATTCTCGGTATATGATGGCACTGTATATATTCTCGGTATATGATGGCATTGTATATATTCTCGGTATATGATGGCACTGTATTTATTCTCGGTATATGATGGCACAGTCACACATAACACTGAATTCCGCACAATGCTCACTCTGGCTGCTCTCAGCTCTTTCTATCCTCTTGGCAACAAGGCAGCCTGCAGCCAATCAGAGCTCTCCGTCTCAGCCGGCATCCTGATCTGAGGTTACTGCAGTGCATTGTCCGCCAGTAACCGGAGAGATCATTCACACTCTACCTACACTGCATTGCACCTGCCGGCTGGGCCATCTCGCCGTCTCCGGAGGATAAGCCGGGAATGTAGGCCACCTCCGAATTCTGGAGATAAAAATGATACGACGCATTCCAGATAATATCAAT
>BLSH010095216.1:1274-15920 GCA_018402905.1 Glandirana rugosa
AAACCTCTACAACGCCTCCAACTCCGCCGTTCGAACCCTTTCACTAACCTACACCCCGTCTTTTTCTCAAGTCTCAGGTCCTATTGTGGATCATGGGACTGTACACCCCTACCCACTTACCAACACGTTTCTTTTACCTTTAACTTCATGGTGTGGTGACGTTTCGTCAGGTCAAGAATCGTCGCCACACCACGAAGTGAATGGTCAAAACAAAGTAATGTGATGTTCCTTTCCTCTGGTACATCTAGGAGACCCCGTCACCGGAGGCTTGACACCGGGTACTCGGCCCGGTGTACACCAGGAAACTAACTGAAATAGACCGGGCGTCCCGTAATCCCCACATGTCAGGGTACTAGGTGTTATCCTGGACTCTGAACTCTTTTTCTGCCCCACATCCAATCACTTTCCCAAGCTTGCCGCCTCAACCTCCGCAACATCTCCAAAACACGTCCCTTCCTAACCAATGACACCACAAAGCTCCTAATTCCCTCCCTGGTTATCTCTCGCCTTAACTATTGCAACTCCCTCCTCATTGACTTACTTTTAAATAGGCTATCCCCCTTCAGTCCATCATAAATGCTGCTGCCAGACTCATCCATCTGAGTTGCTATGAGTAAGCACCAGCCCACAGTGCGAAACGCGTAAGCTGGGACTTAGATTTTGTATCTGCACCTTTACCTGTACCTTGCTACAAATAAACAACACATTGGATTCAGAGTGCGGCTGTCCAGCCTTTTCTTCATGTTCTACATCACTAACCTAGTCTCTAAATAGCAACAAAATCGTTCTCTTGTTCTTCACAAGACCTCCTGCTCTCTAGCTTCCTCATCATCTCCACCCATACTCGCCCCCAGGACTTCTCTAGAGCCTCCCCCATCCTTTGGAATTCCCTACTCCAATCTCTCCAACTATTTCCAATTCTGTCCATTTTTAGGTGATCTCTAAAAACTTTTCTTTTCAGGGAAGCCTATTCTGCCTCTTCCTAACAACTGTACTTTCATTTTCTTCATGAGCTCATCCCCCACAGTTATTAATATTGTATCACTTGACCCTCCCTCTTAGATTGTAAGCTCTAACGAGCAGGGCTCTCTGATTCCCCCTGTATAGAATTGTATTGTAACTGTACTGTCTGCCTTCATGTTGTGAAGCGCTGCGCAAACTGTTGGCGCTGTATAAATCCTGTATAATAATAATAATAATAATAATATTAAAGGGGTTGTAAGGGTTCGTTTTTTTTTTTTTTTAAATAACAAACATGTCACACTTACCTCCTCTGTGCAGCGGTTTTGCACAGAGTGGCCCAAAGATCCTCCTCTTCTGGGGTCTCCCTCCTCTTCTCGAGTGCCCACTTAGAGAAGCGCTTTTCCTGGGGGCACTCATGCGGGCGTGCTCCCGAGTCCTGCTACTGCGTCCAATGATACAGACAGCAGAAATCCCCGCGGCTCCCGCATCACTGGATTTGATTGACATTGGCAGGAGCCAATGGCTCCTGCTGCTATTAATCTATCCAATGAGGACCCAAACCAACGGCTGGAACTGCTGTGCTCCTCCCCAACACTGGAACGATTGGGTTCAGGTAAATAAAAGGGGGGCTCTGGGGGCAGCTGCAGTGCAGAAGGTTTTTCACCTTAATGCATAGAATGCATTAAAGTGAAAAACCTTGAGGGTTTACAACCCCTTTAACTTGGCAAAGCCACTGTACAGGAGAAGGGGCATGTGGGGACATCCATTTCAATGCTCTAGAACTAACAATCTGTACACCACTGTATATGGATAAAGTACTGAGTTCAGCACTCCAACATTATATGTACTCACTGATTTATATGTTATCAAGATTTAGGCCTCATACACACGGACGTTTTATAATAAATAAGCAAAACGCCAGGTCCGAAGTTTTTTAAAAAACCGGCAGTTTTTGCGGCGTTTTGCATCGGCGTTGGCGAGCGTTAGTGAGCGTCGGCGTCAATAGGCGTTTTTTTAAAAAAATCAGTCCTCTGCTATTTTTCAACCTAAAAACGCCGGCGTCAAAAAACGCTTGTTAACGCCGGTACGGCGTTAGCGGGCGTTAGCAAGCGTTAGTGAGCGTTTTGACGATTGGCGTCAAAAAACGCCAAAACGCTACAGCTACAGAACGCGATGGTCCCGCGTTCTAAAAACAGCTCACTAACGCCGACGCCCTCTACTGCTCACTAACGCCGGCGTTTTTAGAAGGCCATTGAATAACATGGAGAGCTGCAAAAAACGCCTACAAACGCCGGCGTGCAAAACGCCCGTGTGTATGAGGCCTTAAAGAGTAGGAATATCTTCATGAAAAGACCACTTCCTAGTCCTCCTGACCTAAACTACCACCTCCCCTAGCTGTTCATTCAACCCTTAGCGATTTGCATCTCCCAAGATTCAATATGCTCTGGAGATGGCCCTATACAAGTAAATTTGCAGGCAATGAGCCATTGATTGTTGCAACATAATTTGGTTTGATGTTCATGTACAAATCAAAGAATTGTCCTTTGACCTGGACACAGTGTGAGTTCCAGAAAACCTGAAAACAAAGTTAATTAAAAATAAAATAAAAAAGTTCCTTTTTAACCTCCTATTGATCCTAATAGAATTATAAGAATGAATTAACCATTAGTTATTTAGTTCTTAAATCCTTTTTATCTCCTTCTTTTTCATCATATCATTTTTTTTTTATTTGCACAAATATTTTTTAGTTTTTGTTTCTATGGGGTAATATTAAATAAAAATTACAAAAAATGTAAAAAGCCTATTCATTTACACCCTGTTCCAAATTATTATGCAAATTCTATTTCAGTGTCACAAAGATTAAATATTTTGTTTTTCAGTTTAACTCATGGGTGGCATTGTGTCTCAGGGCTCTTCTGATCACTGAAAACAATCTCGGACACCTGTGATAATTTGATTACCAGGTGAGCCCAATTAAAGCAAAAACTACTAAAGGAGGGTGTTCCACATTATTAAGCAGAGCACCATTTTTAAGCAATATGGGGAAGAAAAAGCATCCCTCTGCTGCCGAAAAGAGTGAAATAGTTCAATGGCTTGGACGAGGTATGAAAACATTCGATATTTCATGAAAACTTAAGCATGATCATCGCACTATTAAGAGATTTGTGGCTGATTCCGAGCACAGATGGGTTTGTGCAGATAAAGGCACATTGAGGAAGATTTCTGCCAGATCCATGAGAGAATAAGAGAGCAGCTGCTAAAACACCATTACATTGCAGCAAACAGATATTTGAAGCTGCTGGTGCCTCTGGAGTCCCACGGACATCAAGGTGTAGAGTCCTCCAGAGTCTTGCAACCGTGCATAAACCTTCCATTCGGCCACCATTAACCAATGCTCACAAGCAGAAAAGGCTGCATTGGGCAGAAAAATACATGAAGACTAATTTTCAAACAGTCCTGTTCACTGATGAGTGCCGTGCAACCCTGGATGGTCCAGATGGATGGAGTAGTGGATGGTTGGTGGATGGCCACCCTGTTCCAACAAGGCTGTGACGTCAGCAAGGCGGTGGTGGAGTCATGTTTTGGGCTGGAATCATGGGAAGAGAGCTGGCCGGCCCCTTTAGGGTCCCCAAAGGTGTAAAGATGACCTCTGAAAAGTATGTGGAGTTCCTGACTGACCACTTCCTTCCCTTTTACAGAAGGAAGAACTATGCTTTTCATAATAAAATCATCTTTATGCATGACAATGCACCATCTCATGCTGCAACGAATACCTCTGTATCAATGGCTTCTACGGGGATAAAAGGAGAGAAAGTCATAGTGTGGCCTCCATCCTCCCCTGACCTCAATGCTATTGAGAATCTTTGGAGCATCCTCAAGCAAAAGATCTATGAGGGTGGGAGGCAGTTTACATCCAAACAGCAGCTCTGGGAGGCTATTCTGACATCTTGCAAACAAATCCAAGCAGAAACTGTCCAAAAACTCACAAGTTCAATGGATGCAAGGCTTGTGAAGCTGCTATCAAATAAGGGGTCCTATGTTAAAATGTAACGTGACCTGTTAAAATGTTTAAAAAGTTAAAATGTTGTTCAGAATTGATTGAAATAGATTTTGATTTCAGTAAATATGCTGCAAACACAACAAATTACAATTTTTAGTTCTTTACAGCCTATAAAGTGTTTTGAAACTTACTGTGTGTAATAATTTGGAACAGTGCATTGTAAGATTTTTATTTTGAAAAAAAAAATACTGTTGTCATTAGGAGGTTTGTTTGAATAAAATTTGAATTGTACTCTTAATAGTTGATAACATGAGAATTATGCTGACTGTTGTTTACATCAATTATTTAGGTAAATGAGAAATATTTCATTGGCATAATAATTTGGAACAGGGTGTATAATTTATTTCATTGTACCAGAAACATTTTTGCAAGAGAAGACTGTCAAATTATAAGCTCAGAGGCCCCAGAAAGAAGAAAAAAAATATGTTTATTATGTTAATGAAATCCTTGCTCCGTTATGTTTTACCATGCTTATTATGGCCAAATCTCACTGGTTTAACCACACTTTTCAAATCCTCCTCTCTTTTGATGAGCCACACTCACTTTCCATTACAGTGCACTGCAGGTAGATGACTAGGCCAACCCAAGGGATGGAGTCTAAGTGTAATTTGGTCTTCACCAGAGCTCCTGATGGAGATGGTAGATGTGGGATGGTGGAGATGGGCCAGAAATCCTATTTGTCCTGGTTTTCTTTGCTGCAAACAGCATAGAAAGGCAGAATGGAAGGCTATGGTTCAGAGGCTGTACACAGGGCTGCAGACATGAGAGTGACTAGGTTAGGCAGAGGTCTTTGCAGGTGTCAAGCGAGGGAATAGTCAGGTCCAGGCGGCGGACAAGGAGGGCTAGGCGGGGGTCTAAACAGTTGGCAGGCAAGAGTAGTCAGGTCAATCCAGACTGGAAATAGGCAGGCAACTAACAGACAAATATTATAGCGCTTTAGCTTTGGGTATCTGGCAATAACACACAGCACAAGCCACTTCTGATCAGAGAACACACCCAGCACTGTTTTAGTGAACTCTGAAAGCCATAAATCCTAGGATTCATGGAAACTCTGGAAGACCCAGTAGGGATCAAGTAAATATTGAATGTCAATAGAAATTCTGGAGAAAGAAAGCCCCATATACACGGCTTCTGTAGAAGGGCCATGAGTGAAAAAGTTCTCCATGGCTTTATCCTCCGAGACAGACAAAGGTAAACCTGGCCACAAGGGGATATGGCTCCAGGTTGAAGGTCAATTGCGCAATCATACGACCGGTGTGGAGGCAAACTACCAGCTTGACTATTATCAAAGGCACCACTAAATTTGCGGTGTTCCTCCGGCAGGGAGTAAAGTGAAGAGGTACACAAGACCTTAGCCACTTTCTGAAAACATGTCTTACAGCATTGTGGCGACCAGGAAAAAACCTCAGCACAAAGCCAATCAAAAGAAGGGTTGTGCCTCTGTAACCAAGGATAACCAATAACCACTGTAAAATGAGGAGAGAAAATGACTTGGAATTGGATTATCTCATGGTGAAGAGCCCCTACGGCCATGTTCAACGGAGCAGTCTCATGAGTCACCTGGGCAGGCTGTAGAGGTTTACCATCAATAACCTCAATGGCGAGTGGAGTGGCCTGAAGCTGCAGCAGAATCGAGTGCTTAGACACAAAGGCACTATCTATGATCAGGCCTGCAGCCCCAGAGTTGATTATAGCCTGTATCTCGATGGACGACTCAGACCAAGAAAGGGTAACCGAAACCAGGGGCTTATCCTTACAGATAACTGGTGACGTAACAACGCCACCTGTAGTCTGTCCCCTACAGGACCTCAGGTGCAAGTGTCCCCCCGAACAGGTAGGACAAAACTTCAAAATGTGACCTGCACAATCTCTCCCTCCTCCTAAAGGCTCTCTCATCCAAAGAGAGACGTGTGAAGCCCAACTGCATGGGTTCTACTTCACTGACAGGCTCGGAACCAGGAGGTATGGGAGGTGAGGGAGGCACGGGTGGGACTACAAAGCTTGGAGCCAAAACGTACAGGAGGCTTCTGCAAGCGCTCCTTAAAGGAAGGTCTCTCTGAGTCTGGAGTCAATGAGAATGGCAAAGGTGATCAACCTCTCTAGCTCAGTGGGTATGTCTCGGGCGGCTATCTCCTCTTTGATGTTATCCGATAGACCAGGGATAAGCAATTAGCAGACCTCCAGCTGTTGCAAAACTACAAGTCCCATCATGTCTCTGCCTCTGGGTGTCATGCTTGTGGCTGTCAGAGTCTTGCTATGCCTCATGGGATTTGTAGTTCTGCAACATCTGGAGGTCCACTAATTGCATATCCCTGCGATAGACCATCAGATAAAGCAGCCATGAGAGCCTGGTCCAAGCAACCTCTGCTGCCAGAGTACGGAATTCAATGGCGCAATCAGTAACTGTTCTCATACCCTGCCTGATGGACATGAGGCTTTTGGCAGCAGTAGTGGAGCATGCAGGAACGTCAAATACCCTTTTAGAGGAGGCCACAAACTCTGGGTGACTCTGGACAGTGGGTTTTTGCATCTCCTATAAACAGGGCCGGTCCTACCATGGGTCCGGGTGGGTTCAATGGTCCCAGGTGCCTTTGAGGGGGGGCAGCAAATTGATGCCCCCTTTTTTTCCCAGCATTTTTGTGTGTGGGGGTGCCTCTATCGCTACACAGCCAGGGACATACAGATCAATGGCCGGCTGTATGGGTTGAGGACAGCAGAAGGAAAGGAGACAATCGAATGCATGAAGCTCTGTGTCTCCCTTCCTCCAGACAGGCAGATGGTGCATCCTGGCAGGTCTGATCCCAGGCAGGTGCACTGCACCCAGGCGCCACAGAGGTGGGGGCGCCAAAGAGTCCTCCTCTCTCTCCCTCCCTCCTCCTCTCCTCTCCAGCGGCGATCTCCTGAAGTGTCACAGAGCTTTGCTGTGAATTGTTCCGCGAGCTGTAATAAAATCCCGCCTCCTAGAGCTGAGGCTCCACTGATAGATGCCACACTGATCAGAGGCAGGATTTTAATACAGCGCCACCAAACAATTCACATCAAAGCTCCGTGACACTTCTGGAGATCACTGCTGTCACTGTGTGTGATCCATGTGTGCCCTGGTAGGCTGCATTGGTACTGGTGGGCACTGTCATGCTGCATTGGTGGGCATGGTCATGCTGCATTGGTGGGCACTGTCATGCTGCATTGGTGGGCACTGGCAGGTAGCATTGGTGGGCACTGTCATGCGGCATTGGTGGGTACTGTCATGATGCATTGGTGGGCACTGTCATGCGGCATTGGTGGGTACTGTCATGCTGCATTGGTGAGTACTGTCATGCTGCATTGGTGGGCACTGGCAGGTAGCATTGGTGGGCACTGTCATGCGGCATTGGTGGGTACTGTCATACTGCATCGGTGGGCACTGGCAGGTAGCATTGGTAGGTACTGTCATGCTGCATTGGTGGGCACTGGCAGGTAGCATTGGTGGGCACTGCCATGCGGCATTGGTGGGCACTGGCAGGTGGCATTGGTGGGCACTGGCAGGCTGCTTTGGTGGGCACTGTCATGCTGCATTGGTGGGTACTGTCATGCGGCATTGGTGGGCACTGTCATGCGGCATTGGTGGGCACTGGCATGTGACATTGGAGGGCGGAGACTAGAGGTCAGCTGAATCATGACTGAAGTGGGATGGGATGGAGGAGACCCCATCTCCTCATCTCAACGTAGGTGTCACTGCCGCCAGACACCCCAGAGCCCAATACACAGTAAGTACAACTGCCTGTAATCTTATCCTCCCCTGCACTGTAGCTGACCCCCCCCTTCCAGAACTGCCACTGATCACATTCCCCCACCAGCATTGCCACCGATACTACTGTCATAGTCCCTAGCCTGTCTGTATACTACCCTAGCCCGCCCCTTGGAATTGAACATAATGGTATGTGATATAATTTTACATACAGACAAGGTGCTGTTGCATGTAAATCTGACTTCCTGATAAATTTAATTTTTTTTTCATTTATCATGAATTATAAGGCTACTTTTATACTGAGAAGTGGCCGTGTTGACGGTAAAGCATGCTAGTTTTAGCGGCGCCTTACCGCTGTTATAGTGGCGCTTTTGCGCCATTTATCGGGTGGCAGTGGGGCACTTTTATCCCCCAAGAAGGGGTTAAAAAGGGGTTAAAAGTGTCTGTGATGTTTTTTTTGGGGGGGCAGCATTTCAACCTTGGACCCAGGCAGCACAATGTCTTGGGCCAGCTCTACCTATAGAGGGTTTGCCCGGGTCAAGGCTCTGTCAGAGAGCAAAGAAATCACAAAGCCTACTTTGCTTTCATCTGTGGGGATCGCCGGGGGCAACATCTCAAAGTATATCCTAACCTGGTTGAGGAACCTTCTGCATTGAACTGGACTTGAATTGAACTTGTAGAGGTAATATTTGAGGCGGGTGCCTGCACAGAGACTGAGAATCAGCAGGAACGGCCTGCAACACAGGTTGTGCCGGAACAGGCACAGCAGGAGGAACCAGATAAGCAGTGCAATTCAGGAGCGTCTGTAAAGCTATGGCAAACAGATCCATGCATTGATCCTGCTCATCCAATGTGGAATAAATATTACCAGCAAGTGGATTGACTGCATCTTCTGAATTAATGGCCTTCGCCTACTGTCAGGAACCATGAATCAGACTGAGACAGAAGTGCATAAAAATCCCACTATTTAACTAAAATGGTAAAATAGAATAAACATAGCAAACAAAGTCAAAACATAGCCAAGGTTCGGTAGCCAGGGCGGATGGTTGAAGCAAGCCAGCAAACAGGGATCCAGAGATCAGCAAGGTCAGACAAACAGCATGCAGGGTCAGGAGCCAGAAGGGAAGTCAGCCGAGCAGAGTCTTTAATCCGGGAACAAGAAGGGAATTCAAACAGGCAAAAGTCTTTCACAGGAAAACACAGCAGAGATTCATCCAGAGATGTTGACCAGGCGAAGATCTGAGATCTGATCCAGGCAGTTTATATAGCTAGGGGAACTGGCTAACGAGCAGGATATGGACATCAGGTGAGACAGAGTGAAAGCTGAGGCTGGGAATTAACCCTCAGCTGAGCAGCCCTGACAGCATGGCAGCTGATGTCTTTGGACCTAGAGTTGCCATCATTTGGACAATGGAAAACTCAATGAGGGAGTTGTGATGTTACAGTTGTTGTAATACTCACAGGTAGAGATTTACTAAAATGGAAGCACTCAAAATCTGGTGCAGCTCTGTATTGAAATCAACCAGCTTGCAGGTTTTATTGTCAGAGCTTAATTGAACAAGCTGGAATTAGAAGCTGATTGACTACCATGCACAGCTGCACCAAATTCTGAGTGCTCCAGTTTTAATAAATCACCCTCTGCGAGTATTACAACTGTAACACCACAACCCTCTCATTGGGTTTCCCATTGTCTAGATGGTGGCAACTATAGGCCCCAAAGATATCAGCTTCTCTCTCTGCTGATCAATCCACTGTATGTGCTAACCTACAGCCTGCAAGCATATTCACCTTACAGAACTTCAATAAATCTGTATGGTTGCTTCAGGTAACCTATCATGTGGAGGGAGGGGGAGAAGACACAACTTAAACAGCAAAGACTCTGGCTTATTAGAGGGAAAATGGGAAAAGACAAGATTTTCCAACCTATTTTGTTGCTATTTCCCCCATGATGAACCTCATCTCGAGGATAGGGGAACACTTTGGCATCTTTGCTTTGGGTGCTACAGGACCCTGTCCCAGCTTTCAATGATATTATCTTATATCAGAAATTTCCATCCCGCTCTGGATATTTATTTCAATTTTTTGGCCCTGCTTCTCTGTGCCAACACTGTACACAGTTTTTCTTTTTTTGGAGCTCCACTCTCATGTTATCTGACCTCCCTAATTCCACTCATTGGAGCTCATTCAGCTTGGCTCGTGAGCACAAAACTTTTCCCTGCATACCACCTCTCACTTCGTAACTTTTGCCAATTCCATAAATACTCAATCTGGGATTAAAGTCAGACGCGAGTCAGGAGAGGAATGAACACAAGACTGCCTGTAACACACCAAGCAAGAAACATGGGAAGGAGAAGGGGACTCTGACTATCAGAAGCCCAAGTCTACCTCCAGGACTTCAGCACAGACCCTTGCATCAAACATCTGGAAACTGTATGGAATCCTTTTTTCTCTCTTTTTGCATTGTAAGTCTTTGTTCTGTTTAATCGTAGCTTATCAGCTCCTGCTTTATATCAGCTTAGCAATCTGTATGATGTATTTAAGTGTATTGTATTTGTACTGTCTACCCTCAAGTTGTAAAGCGCTGTGTAAACTGTTGGCGCTATATAAATCCTGTATAATAATAATAATGTCTCATCTTCTCTCCAGCATTAACCCTGCTAGCTCTTCACTCTTAACTTCTATAAGCAAACCTCTTTTTTTTTTCCCCCCCGTTCTCTGGCTTTCCCCCCCGAGGACGTGTTTTCCAACCCTGGCCCCGTGTGTGGCCTCGCCCATTTCTCCTCGTCTCCTGCTAACAATAGTCAGACAGCTAACTTCCTACCGACTGCCTCTCTTACATTCTTTCCTTTTTCTGGTACCTAATGGAGTGTTTTGTTTATAGACAAGTTTCCATCTATGAACATTCTTTTGTTAGCAAAAAAAGCCTGTTTAAAGCTGAATTCCGGGCACAAAAAAGTCACAATGGATATACACTCACTGGCCACTTTATTAGGTACACCTTGCTAGTACCGGGTTGGACTCCCGTTTGCCTTAATTCTTCATGGCATAGATTTAACAAGGTGTTGGAAACATTCCTCAGAGATTTTGCTCCATAGTGACATGACAGAATCACACAGTTGCTGCAGATTTGTCAGCTGCACATCCATGATGCAAATCTCCCACCACATCCCAAAGGTCCTCTATTGGATGAGATGTGGGGAGTGTGGAGGCCTTTGGAGTGCAGAGACCTCATTGTTCAGTGCGAGATGATTGTGATGTGGTGCATTATCCTGCTGGAAGGAGCCATCAGAAGATGGGGACACTGTAGTCATAAAGGGATGGACATGGTCAGCAACAATACTCAGGTAGGCAGTGGCATTTAAACAATGCTCAATTGGTACTAAAGGGCCCAAAGTGTGCCAAGAAAATATCCCCCACACCATTACACCTCCTCCACCAGCCTGAACCGGTGATAGAAGGCAGGACTGATCCATGCTTTCATGTTTACACCAAAATTCTGACCCTACCATCTGAATGTCGCAGCCGAAATCGAGACTCATCAGACCAGGCAACGTTTTTCCAATCTTCTATTGGTGATCCTGTGTGAATTGTAGCCTCAGTTTCCTGTTCTTAGCTCACGGGAGTGGCACCCGGTGTGGTCTTCTGCTGCCGTAGCCCATCTGCTTCAAGGTTCGATGTGTTGTGCATTCTGAGATGGTATTCTGCATACCTTGGTTGTAACAAGTGGTTATTTGAGTTACTGTTGCCTTTCTATCATCTCGAACCAGTCTGCCCATTCTCCTCTGACATCAACAAGGCATTTTCCTCCACACAATTGCCCCTCACTGTATATTTTCTCTTTTTCAGACCATCCTCTGTAAACTCGAGAGATAATTGTGCGCGAAAATCCCAGTAGATCAGCAGTTTTCCACTTTAGATCCAAGCCATTTCTGGCACTCCTCTCCTACATGTACAAATCATCATTTTTTTGCTAGAAAATTACTCAGAACCCCCAAACAGTATATATGGTTTTTTAGCAAAGATTCTAGGGAATAAAATGGCGGTTGTTGCAACTTTTTATGTCATGCGGTATTTGCGCAGCGATTTTTCGAACTCGTTTTTTTAAAAAAAAAACTGTTTCGTGAATTAAAAAAAACCAAAACAGTAAAGTTAGCCCAATTTTTTTTCATAATGTGAAAGATGATGTTACGCCGAGTAAATAGATACCCAACATTTTAAAATTGCGCAAACTTGTGGAATGGCGCCAAACTTTGGTTATTAAAAATCTCCATAGGCGCTGCTTTAAAATTTTTTACAGGTTAGGTGTTTTGAGTTACAGAGGAGGTCTTGGGCTAGAATTGTTGCTCTCACTCTGACGCACGCGGCGATACCTCACATGTGTGGTTTGGACATCGTTTACATATGCGGGCGCGACTTACGTATGCGTTCGCTTCTGTGCGCGAGCTCGCAGGGACGGGGCGCTTTAAAAAAAAATTTTTATTATTTATTTCTTATTTTACTTTTATTTTTTTTTATTTTTACACTTTCACTTTAATTTTTTTTTTTTTTTTGATACCTTTTATTCCTATTACAAGGAATGTAAACATCCCTTGTAATAGGAAAAGTGAGTGACAGGTCCTCTTTATGGACAGAGGCAGGGTCTATAAGACCCTACATCTATCCTACAGGCTGGAAAGGCTGAGATCAGAAAAAAAAAACAGACGATCTCAGCCTTTCCTTCCCCTTTAACGGCTGTTGTTTACTTCGGAGACCCGGAAGTGACGTCACAACATGCGCCCGGGCCTCCGAGAGTCATAGAGATGACTGAGGGACATCTGTCCCTCGGAAATCTCTGGCTTCAAGATCCAGCGGCAGGCGATTCCTTCTCCCGGTCACCGATCGCTCAGGTGAGCCGGGAGAAGCACCGGAGGGTGGCGGGAGGGGGGGACGTCCGCTCCCGCCGCCTGTAAGAACGATCAAGCGGCTGACCTGCCGCTATGATTGTTCTTACGGTGATGGGAATCGCCTGCTCTAAAAAAACGATACCTCAATGATGCCTGCAGGTGCCGGCATCATTGAGATATCACCACTGAAATCCCAGGACGTCCATGGACGTCCTAGGGATCTGAAGTGGTTAAAATACTCAGACCAGCCCGTCTGGCACCAACAAACATGCCACGTTCACAGTCATTTAAATCCCCTTTCTTCCCCATTCCGAAGCTCGGTTTAAACTTCAGCAAGTCATCTTCACTACATCTAAATGCCTAAATGCATTGAGTTGCTGCCATGTGATTGGCTGATTAGCAATTTGTGTTACCAAGCAATTGAACAGGTGTACCTAATAAAGTGGTGTATGAGTGTAAATACACTATCTGTGTGCCAAATGCAAGCATAGATATTACCTTGTAAAAGTAGCAGTGACATCATCTCTATGCAGAGAGCAGAGCTGTAGGAGTGGCCCGGCAGGCCCCACCCACTACAGGCTGCCTGCTGAAAACTACAGGAGGGGGCGGAGAGAAGACCAGTCACCCTGCACAAGGAGAGAGAGCAGCAGTGACCGGTCTTTTTTTTTTTGCAGGATTATTCTGCATAGAGTTTCACAGTGGATTATTGCACAGATCTGGAAGAAACAAACAAAGCATGCCAATATTTAATAAGAATACACATGTCTCTTGTATTAGGACAATATTGCTTAGCTTTGAATTGTTTTAACATTTTGGATTATCCATTGGTGTGTGTAGCCTATTGCATTAGGGCAGTGGTTCTCAACTCCGGTCCTCGGGACCCCCCCCCACAGGCCAGATTTGCAGGATAACTGAAATACATCAAAGGTGATATCATTTGCTGCTCAGTGATTGCAGTATTCTAGTCTGCATCTCCCCAAGGTAATACTTAAAATCTGGCCTGTTGGTGGGTCCTGAGGACCGGAGTTGAGAACCACTGCATTAGGGTGTCCTCCCCAGAGCACAAACACACATGCGTGTACTTCAGCAAAGCAGTGGACGGTGTCAGTAGAGCAGAGATTGTTGTCAGTAGGGCAGTGTACGGTGTCAGTAGTTTTTATTATTTTTTAAATTATTTTTTACAATATTATTATTTATTTTTTTTTAGGAGTCCAGTGGGGGGCTTTGGTGAAATATCTAAACAGAGAGAAAGGGACTTAAAACAGAGCTCCCCCAGTCCTTCCCTGGACAGTGAACAAATGGGAAGTGCTCTGTGCTGAGAGGCTTCTTGTTCATTTACAAATATGCTTCAGTTAAGAATGAACACATTAGCGATCAGTACAGATCACTCACTGTGTTCCTTTATTCATCCATCCTGAAACTTCCCCCGCAGCAGCCGGTGGGAGAGGGGAAGCTGGCAGCACTGCAGGGAGTGCCAGGAAACAAGAGGAATCAGCACTGCACAGAGTGAGTAGAGTGTGCCCAGGCACACCCTGTGCGCACGCCTATGGGATTATTTAAGTTTATGTAATATTTTATATTATATTTATTTTAAAAAATTGCTCTGCAAATGTCCCTCTAATTTGTGTAGTATATTTAATTCCTCTAATCATCAGCTCCATCCAGCAGAGGAAATACACATATTACACAAATTACAGGGATTATTTGTGAAGGCTGTGCAAATGTTTGAGATGTGTGCACATGAAATTCTTTATAAATAGCAATCAATTCTTTATAAATGGTAACACCTGCCCCCAAATCCAACAAAGCAATAATGGCAGCTGCTCAGATCAATTTATAGCTAGAAAAAGGAGGGACGCGTAGGTAGGACAATACACAAAACACTATACAAATTCCCCAACACATTCTGCAGATACAATCCAATCCACAACTGTAGTAGGATATTATTGCTGATTTATTTAATCTCATCCATGTAAAATAGTAGTGAAGGCTGACGCGTTTCGGCGTTTAAA
>BLSH010095217.1:23568-34175 GCA_018402905.1 Glandirana rugosa
AATACGCTTTAATCCTCTGTGATATTGAATCCCTACACCAGGTGTTGTGCTCATATAAATACAATCGGTGCAACCTCAGTGCTCCCAGGACTCTCACCTCCAAAATGATAATGACTCGAGTATATATGAAATCATCGGGGTCTCTCCACTCCTTGAATTGGACACATCAAGACCTCCTGTCCACTAGGGTCTCCCTTAGTGGAATCGGCATTGATTCCACTAAGGGTCTTGTCGTGTCCAATTTAAGAAGTAGAGAGACCTTCGTGGTTTTACATACACAGATCAGCCATAACATTATGACCACCCACCTAATATTGAGTATGACCCCCTTTTGCTAAAACAGCCCTGACCCATTAAGGCATAGACACCAAAGTAATATCCACATGAATGGCAGGACCCAAGGTTTCCCAGCAGAACATTGTCCAAAGCATCACACTGCCTCTGCCAACTTGCCTTGTTATACCGCACCCGGCCATCCACACGATGTAAAAAAAAATGTGATTCGTCAGACCAGGCTACCTTCTCCCATTGCTCTGTAGTCCAGTTCTGATGCTCATGTGACCATTGTAGAAGCTTTTGGCTGTGGACATGGGTCACCGTGGGCTTCACAGCCACATACACAACAAACTTCTGTAGCACCCTGGTCCTAAACAGGGCTGCTAACAAATTTAGTTGTGCTGGGTGGTAACTAGCCTGGCTACTTGGTAGGGGATCTGCTGATTTTACCCTGAGCCTGAGTCTGGTGTAGTTCCTCTCTTCTATCACAAGGTGGCATTGCTGCCTCTGACATTAGAATGATGGATTACAGTTAGCACAGGTTATGAATAGATACTGTATGTTGTCTCAGCCAATCCGGAGGAGTTTTCTTCAGCCCCGAAGCATTCTGGAATAGTCTATTTCTTCAGGAGGAGTCAGGTGATCGGTGTTCTTTCTGCCCCAGGCCTAGGTCTGGGGTGATGTATGTGGAGCAGCAGCAGAGGATTAGGCCTGAGGCCTAAACACGTGTGTTAGGGGGTTCTGCCTGAGGAAGAACTGGATCAGTGCCAAGGAGAAGCAGTTGCCACAAAGGGATGACCACTCCTGTTACCAGAGGCAGGAGTAGAGAGGATGGAGGTCTGAAGAAGTACCAGAGCAGCCCTTTCACTAGCCGGGGACTGTGAAGAGGTGGGAAAGCTTCAGTAGTCTCATATGGGAACCTAGTAGGAGGCGTGGGTGCACCTTGAAGATAAGTACAGCGGGTGGCTGTGAGTCAAGTCAGGGACCCGGTGGGACAGCGTGGGTGAAGCGTGAAGATAAGTACAGCGGGTGGCTGTGAGTCAAGTCAGGGACCCAGCGGGACATCGTGGGTGAAGCTTGGGTTATCTACAGTGGGATACTGTGAGATGTGAGCAGAGATCTACAGTGAAATAGTGAGTTACGTGTGCAGATCTACAGTGAAGCATTGAAAGTGAAGTGTTGCTATAGGAGACAGCAGTTGCTAGGGAAATACAGATTGCTGCATTCAGCTTAAAGGCCCCGTTTCTGTATCACTGTCAGCCTATTTCTATTTTTGTCTGCGGAGTCTCCTGTTTGCATATTGCATTTGCCTAAAGGTGTCCTGGCCCTAACCCTCTCTCTCCCCAGTACTTGTTAAGAGACAATAAATCTCTTTTTGTTCATTTCAAAAGTGACTGGTGTCCAGTCATTCCATCTTGCACTACACCCACCATGACTAGTAACTGACTCCCTGAGGAGGTATGTCAGCTGCCCCTGACTTTGGAGATCACCATCAGGCCTCTGGAGGGCGGGGGCATTGCTACACTGCGATGCCCATTTTTTTCAGCTTTCATCACATCAACTTCATAGACAACATGTTCACTTGCTGCCTAATATATCCCACCAATTTTCAGATGCCATTGTAACAAGATATTCCCTTTACCAGTCAGTGGTCATAATGTCATGGCTGATCAGTGTACACACAAGTCATTATCATTTTGGAGGTGAGAGTTCTGAGAGCACTGAGGTGACATTGATTGTATTTATTGTATGAGCACATCAACTTGTGTGGGGATTCAATATCACAGAGGATTAAAGTGGATTGGTATTGGCCCTAAAGTGATCACGGGCCCCAAAGAGAGACTGTTTATCTATATACTCATTATAACTTTGTGTTCAAGTTGAACAGTTGATGGTGTTGTGGGTGTTGTGTATGAGCACATATTGGTTTACATATATTTTTCACGGTTATGTTTTTTAACCACTTCAATACTGGGCCCTTTCACCCCCTTCCTGCCCATGGCAATTTTCAGCTTTCAGCGCAGTCGCACTTTAGTTGAATATATTGTTATTGTATACGCTTTCAGAAACATACAGTACAACATGTATGGGTATAAAACGGAATGATGTTGGAGGAGACACCTGATGACACGGGTGGGTGATTTTCCAAGACAAAAGGAAATAAAGTTCCGTCCTCCAGAAACAAGTTATCAACTGACAAAGGGCATAATTACAGACATTTTACTGTTATGCTGGTAAAATACATAACCAAAAAAGTGAGAGGGGGAGAGGAAAAGAGGGGAGGAAGAGGAAAGAGGGAGAGGAAAGCGGGGGGAAAGAGAAGAAAAAAAAAATACAACAGGGAGAAAGAGGGAGCCAGGCAAGAGAAACAACCCGTCCAATCTACATATAGAGATTCTCATCCGCGCTATATTTGGTCTACCATAGGGCCCCGGTAACAAAGGAATCGTTTCTGGAAGGGCTCTGAGGTTGAGTAATGGGTCCAAAGACTCCAAAGCTTGCGGTGCTTTTCCCAGTTGTTAAGATTAGATTAGATTAGATTCAACTTTATTGTCATTACACATGTACAAGTACAATGCAACGAAATGCAGTTTAGGTCTAACCAGAAGTGCAATAGTAACAAAAGCAGGATATACAGTTTTGCATAATATTGGTAAATATTGGTAAATGGATATGTACATTAGCAAAAATTAAGAGATGGTAGTGCAAGTTATTACATATTAATGTTAATATTAATGGTAGTGCAAGTTATTACTTATAAATATGTTTATAAAGTGCATTATTGACTGTAGGTGTGCAAATAAGCAGTTGATGAATTAGTCCCATAATTTATGTAGAGTGGTGTAAATGATATCCGGGGAGGGAGGGGGTTCAGAGGGATCAGCGGGGTGCAGAATTCAATAAAGAAACAGCTCTGGGGAAAAAGCTGTTCTTCAGTCTATTATTCCTAGTTTTGAGGCACCTGAAGCGCCTCCCGGAGGGCAAGAGAGAAAACAGTCTGTGGGCAGGATGAGAGAAGTCCTTGTAGATGTTACGAGCTCGACGCAGGCAGCGTTTCCTCTGAACGTCCTCCATGGCTGGAAGGGTAGTCCCCGTGATGTGCTGGGCAGTTTTCACCACCCGCTGTAGTGCCTTGCGCTCTGCAACAGAACAGCTCCCATACCAGACTGTGACACACAGTTAATTTCCTTGGCCTGCATCTCCTCCATAAGCATGATGTCGTTGATGGAGTCTACCCATTGACTGATTGGAGGGGTGTTGTCTGTCTTCCAGTACCTGTAAATAATTTGGCAAGCTGCAGATAGAAAAAATCTAAGCAGACTGTTTTTCTGAGTTCTGATCGACCCCGGGAGGATTGATAGGAGTGCAATCTTGGGTGATGGGGTGAGTGTCTTATCGTAGATGCCACTATATATTTGAAAAATGTGTTTCCAAAAAGTTTGAATATGGGGACAGCCCCACCAAATGTGAAGGTATGTCCCACTCACTCTGCGACAGCGCCAACATACGTCTGTAGTGTTAGGGAAGATCCCATTCAGTGTGATCAGGTCTTTGTACCATCTGGATAACTATTTGAAATTTTTCTCCTGGGCGTATACTGAAACAGAGGATTTATGCATGAATAGTAAGGATGTATGCCATTCCTATGGTGTTATTTCGGTCTCCAAGTCCCTAGGTCACAATCTGGTAGTTGGGAGCTCTCCATGGGTATGAGCTAAAATTCCTCTATAAATGAGTGACAGTGTGTGGCGAGGTGTTTCCGAGAGGGAGCAAAGGTCTTCAAAGTATGTCAGAGGTCTGTGTATAAGGCCCGATTTATGCAGGGAATTGCAGTATTTATTCAAACGGAGAGATGTGAGCCTATCAGGGGATGCCCTGAGTTGGGTTTAGCCCAGATCTGAAAAGGCCTGATGAGGGGTGGACGAAATCCTGGGCTGTGGGCCAGGAGGACTGTTCGAATGACTAGTATGTAGAGGAGGTGTCGCTATTCAGAATTGTTGGATTGTCAAAGGGGGGGGGGGGGGGTTAGAGGGCTGGGTTCTGAGTATAATGACCAAGATATACGACGACGGTACCATGATGTTAATGATGATTTGGTTAATGGGGAGAGCTGTAACAGGTAACCGAAGGTCCTATCATAACCCCATATAAGAGCTCTCAGGTCTACTGGGGAGAGGTCCTGTTCCCCTATGTATGCGGATTTAAGAAACGGGCAGGGAAACCATTCAAGCAGTCTGATTAATAATGCTGAGGAATGGTATAGTTCGAAGTTGTGAAGTCCAGTGCCCCCATTTCATTTAGAGTGACATAAGAATTTATGTTTCAGTCTAGGCAGTAAATGTTTACCTAGATTGGTAAAATAAGGACTCAGTTTACTTCGAACGACTCCACATCAATGTGGAAAAGTCTAAAGAAGATCACCAATTACAAGACACCACCCCCCAGCACTGTGGAGAATCAACGACTGGCAGACGATCTGAACAAGTTTTACTGCAGGTTTGAAATAACACCCATCACCTGCCCTGAACGCCTCTCCACACAACCGTTCACACCATTAACAACTCCTGCAACCCTCCCTGAACACATCTCCAATCGAGCGCTCTCACCATTCATACCTCCTGCATCCCCCCTCTCCTCCACACCTGCAATTCAGATCAGCGAGGATTCGGTGCGCCAGGTCTTCCGGAAGCAGAAAAGGAAAAAAGCACCAGGCCCAGATTGTGTTACACCAGCCTGTCTGAAATCCTGTGCTGACCAGCTGGCCCCCATCTTCACAAAGATCTTCAACAGATCACTGGAGCTGTGCGAAGTCCCTTCATGCTTCAAACGCTCCACCATCATCCCCATCCCAAAGAAATCCCAAATTACAGGACTAAATGACTACAGGCATGTGGCTTTAACATCCGTAGTCATGAAGTCATTTGAAAAACTGGTGCTGGCCCACCTGAAGGACATCATTTGACCCTTGCTGGATCCTCTTCAGTTTGCCTACAGAGCAAACAGGTCTGTGGATGATGCAGTAAACATTGGACTGCATTATGTTCTGCAACACCTAGACAGACCGGGGACTTATGTGAGGATCCTGTTTGTGGACTTCAGCTCGGCCTTTAACACGATCATCCCAAACCTCCTCCTGCCCAAAGTAACTCAGCTCTCCGTGCCCACCTCCGTCTGTCAGTGGATCAGCAGCTTCCTGACAGACAGGCAGCAGCTCAGTGTTGCCAACCTACCAGATTGAAATTTACTGACACAACACCAAAAGGTTAGTGGCACAGCCAAGTTTTTACTGGCATTTCCAAAAGTTACAAAATTACAGTTTTAAGTGCACATTTTGGCTACAAACAAGTACAATATGCAATTATCAATATCAATTAAGGTAAATAGTAAGGCAAAAAACATATTTATTTTATTTTCGATATAGTAAGTAGCTTAGGGACAGCACTCAGGAGGGCAAGAAATTAGAATGGGCGGCACACACATGAAATTGAATCTCACAGTGACAGTAGTGTGCAGCAGCACAGATGATGATGAGACCTCACCGACACGACATGTACCCTCCTGAGTCACATTGACCATCTCTCTCCAAGCCCGGTGGTCCCTCCAGACCACTCTGGTCTAAACAGCGCTCACAGTCCCGCTCCAAGCCTGCCTTGTTCCCATACCGCAGACTCACACATGAGGCTCTGCCCACTCTGCTTGGTTCTCTTGCACCATGACATCACACGACATACTCAGGCACCGCCAGAGCCACCCGGACACACTGTAGCAGGCAGCCAGATGATCTTGGCTGGCTCCAGACTGAGCCTAGCATCACAGCCATATTTTTTACTGGCAACCTTTTCCTTTTACTGGCAGGAGAAAATTGCCTGTTTTTTACTGGCTGCCAGTAAAAATACTGGCGGTTGGCAACACTGCAGCAGCTAGTGAGGCTGGGAAAATACACATCCAGCACCTGTACAATCAGCACCGGAGCTTCTCAGGGTTGTGTTCTCTCCCCACTGCTCTTCTCCCTGTACACCAACAATTGCACATCTGAGGACCCCTCTGTTAAGCTCCTGAAGTTTGCAGACGACACCACACTCATCGGCCTCATTCAGGACGGTGACGAGTCTGCTTACAGACAGGAGGTTAAAGAGCTGGCTGTCTGGTGCACTCTCAACAACCTGGAGCTTAACACACTCAAAACAGTGGAGATGATCGTGGACTTCAGGAGAAACCCTCCTGCACTCCCCCCACTCACCATCATGAACAGCACTGTGACTGCAGTGGAGTCATTCAGGTTCCTGGGCACCACTATCTCTCAGGACCTGAAGTGGGACATTCACATTGACTCCATTGTGAAAAAGGCCCCAGCAGAGGCTGTACTTCCTTTGCCAGCTGAGGAAGTTTAACCTGCCACAGGAGCTGCTGAAACAGTTCTACTCCACCATCATCGAATCCATCCTTTGTACTTCAGTAACTGTCTGGTTCAGCTCAGCTTCCAAATCTGACCTCAGAAGACTACAGAGGGTAGTCCGGACTGCTGAGCGAATTATCGGTTCAACCCTTCCGTCTATTCGAGAACTGTATCTATCCAGAGTGAGCAAAAGGGCCGGCAAAATCACTCTGGACCCCTTACATCCAGCACACTCCCTCTTTGAACTGTTGCCATCTGGTCGACGCTACAGAGCACTGAGCATCAGAACGACCAGACACAGGAAAAGTTTCTTCCCTCAGGCAATCCATCTAATGAATAATTGAAAAAAAACTGTGGAACACACTACACTATTTATATTTATATATACTACACTTATTTATCTAACACACATACTTAGTGTACACTTAAATTTTTTGCATATAATATACCTGTACATACATAATGCTCATTGTAATATACCTGCCATACATTGTCAATTTGTATTTTTTCGTTCCTTACCTACCTATTTGTATTTTTTAAAAATTTTTATTCCATTTTGTTTTTTTTTTGTTCTGTCGCTGTCATTATGTTGCACTGTGGAGCAAATTCCTCGTATGTGTGAAAATACCTGGCAATAAAGCTTGTTCATTCATTCATTGCCAGACAAATTGGATAGCTAACGAACGTAGGGTCCGAAAGAACACTTTTAGGATACTCATGCACCCGAACCAAGGAGTTTGCAAATTTTGCCATGACTCCAGAGATCTCCTAATTTTAGTCAGAAGTGGACTATAATTAAGAGAATAGAGGTCTGAAAGCTGTCGCACTTTGAATGACAATTGCACGGTCATGCAACTCTGTACCCAAATGAAGGTTTTATCATTTTCCCTACAAATATAGCTTTCTTTTGGTGGTATTTAATCACCACTGTTTTTTTTATTTTTTGCTAAACAAATGAAAAAAGACTGAAAATTTTGAAAAAAAAAGTTTTTCTTTATTTCTGTTATAAAATTTTGAAAAAAGGTAAGTTTTCTCCTTCACTGAAAGGCACTAATAGGTTGCAATGACGGACACTGATGAGGCGGCATTGATGGGCACTGAGGAGGAGGCACTGATATGCAGCACTGATGGGCACTGATAGGCAGCACTGATATGCAGCAGTGTTGGGCACTGATATGCAGCAGTGATGGGCACTGATATGCAGCAGTCATGGGCACTGATGGACAGAGCAGATGGACCACAACTACCAGCCACCCCCAAGGGGGCACATGGCATGGATTGCGGCACAGAGCTGGAGGAAATACACAAAGAACACCAAGTTTCAATTGGAATGAGTCTGGTATTTGGACAATATTTGCTTATCCTGGAGTTCAGCTTTAAATTGTTGTAAAATGTTAGATTAAAACCATCACACTGCCCAGTCAAGGCACTAATGCAAAGTGTGGTCCCTAACCGTAAACTATATGAGCCCCCAATTATTGGCACATACAGTATATAGCAATGAATTAATTGAGAGCTGGTATGCTTAGGAGGTGACACTTTGACTATAGGTCCTGCAACAGACCAGAAGACCACTGATGGCTGATGGGGGAGCGAGAAATAAGGTGTCACTGCTTATTTCAATCCCCATAGACAAAACAAGCATTTATTCCTTGACATGTTGGGGGGGGGGTTGGAATTGGAAGGTTAGTCTTTTCGATTTACCCACATAGTGGCGCATTGCAGTGGACTGTTATAGTAGCAAGCGGCATGCTCATATGGCAGGGCACCTAAATGCCGCCATAGTGCAACATATAGCAATCAATGCTTAGACAGCTAAGGCTGCATAAAAACAAATGCGTATGTACCTTCTGGTCTGTTAAATATACCACTGAAAGTGTTTTATTATATCCTTTCGCAAGAGCAAAAAAAAAAAACAAAAAAAAATGATCATCCAGCTAGAAATCTTGTACGTTGATAACTTCCTGTGTGCTCTGAACTGTTTTCAGTTAGCACTGTTCCCTGCTATGTATGTGGACTACAAAACACCTCCCACTATTATGAAGAAGGGAGCAGCCCTAAGGCTCCATTCACACCTGAGAGTAGCGATTTACTGGCATTTTTGCTGGCATTTTTTTAAAGCATTTTTGCTGGCATTTTTTTTAAAGCATAGTCAGAGAGCTGGGAGATAGGTGGAGCTATCTGGAGTATCTTAGGGAGCCCTGACCAATCCCCAAGCAGGATTGACAGGGGGCAGGCCTCCTTAAATACTCAGAGTCAGCCCAATCTGGGAGAAGGGTCGGGTGGAAGTCTGGAGAAGTATCAGAGGTGCTGTGGAGGCCCCTACCCGGGAGGTCGCCCCAGTCTGGGGAGGGTGACCTTGGGGCCTGGAGATTCAGGTGCAGCCAGGAGTGGTGGTCATTCTTGGAGTCGCACAGGGGAACAGGAGAACAGCGGAGGTGCTATACAGTGAGAGACTTTAAAGTGATCCACGGGTTTGGTGAGTGATCTTCCCTGGGGACTGCAAGAGAAAGTGCTGGAGCAGGCTGGGAGAAGAATAGTGGACAGTCTGTGGGTTCCTTGGGAGCCAGTTCAGGGAAAGGAGAGGAAAAAGGACCTGGAAGAAGGATGGGGTGGGATTTGTAGTCCATCAAAGGCCTGGCTAGCACTCAAGTACCTTTTTGCTACACATTCAGGGGCCCATGATCCCTGGCCTGTAATGGGGGTTCCGAGGTTCTACTGAGAGTAGGCCTCACCATATGCTAGCCGCGGCGAAGAGAAAGGAACAGAGAAGCTTGTTAAATTTCCTTTCAAGGTGGAAACTATGTGCACTGCTGGAGAGAAGTAATGGAGTGATGATCTACTAAGTTCAGTGCTGGAGAGAGAAAAGTAGGAGAAATGGTCAGCAAGTTGAGTGCTGGAGAGTTGTGAGGTGTAACAGTCTGCAGAGGGATAGTCTGCAGTGAAAGTGCGCATATACAGGAGTGTATATGGAGTTTGTGTACTATAATTCTTTGGGCATCCACAGTCATCCCTTATCCCCATCAAGTTATTTCCCCTAAACTAAACAACAAAAACAAGAGCCGGCCTGCTCAGTGTCTCCGAATGTGTGAAATATGTTGTGATGAGGGCAGCTATAAAGTGAACCACTACTACCAGCCACACTCAAGGGAGCACATGGCTACACCACTATGGAAACAACCTTCACAGCAGGTCTGGAACAGTCCCTCTAGCAAAGAGGGCCACAATGGCAACAGTCTCTCTCCCAGAATTTCTCTCAGGCCTATGTGTCACTGGCTATCTGGAAGCCTCCTTACAGTTTCAGAAGACACTGCACCAAGAGCCTCCTAATAAGCTCCTCTTTGGATGATGCCTGGTTGTTCCTGCGACTTAGGGGTGATCCTTCAGCTCCTTGATGAGCCAGAAACATCCAGAACTTTTTGCAGCTTCTCAGAGCCTTGGAAGCTTTAACAGCACTTCCATACTATGTCGCTTTCCAGCAGGCAAAGGACCCTGCTGTTCTCTGCTTAGCAGCCCATATACCTCTCTCAGCCCCCTGCAGGGTGGGCTGGGCCGGGGGGTAGAGTGGCAATTGCCCCCCCAGGCCGCTGCCCACTGACAAGTTTTTTTTATCTCGTGGAGGAAGTCGGGACCACAGCCGTGGCAGCCGCTAACTAGCTGTGTTGCTTTCCGGGAGTAGTCCGCGCATAAGCTCCCGGTGGGTGGAGAGAACTGAGAGCAGCTCAGCCAGGAAACTACAACTCCTGGAGTCTTTGGAGGCAGGCAGAGGCAGGGCTTGCCAGGGACGCACATGACTGGCTTGGGCTGGGCACTGGCTTCAAATTTAAGTTGTCATAACCCCCCCAGGAGGCTGTGCAAGGACCTGCTTGAGCTTAGCTGCCATTACTGAGGTGAGGGACCCTGACACCCCCAGCTGACTCCCACATCCCATCTC
>BLSH010095217.1:38736-49705 GCA_018402905.1 Glandirana rugosa
GTTACGACCGTCGTGAGTATGCAGATAAAGGGTTTCTGTTGGAGACCTATACTGCGAATCGTACATCAACATGGCAAGAAGTGCACATGCTAAGCGTCATATCCAGAGGTTGTCTTTGGGAAATAGACGTATGAGTGCTGCCAGCATTGCTGCAGAGGTTGAAGGGGTGGGGGGGGGTCAGCCTGCGAGTGCTCAGACCATACGCCGCACACTGCATCATATTGGTCTGCATGGCTGTCACCCCAGAAGGAAGCCTCATCTAAAGATGATGCACAAGAAAGCTTGCAAACAGTTTTCTGAAGACAAGCAGACCAAGGACATGGATTACTGGAACTATGTCCTGTCGTCTGATGAGACCAAGATAAATTTTTTTGATTCAGACAGTGTCAAGCGTGTGTGGCGGCAACCAGGTGAGGAGTACAAAGACAATTGTGTTTTGCCTACAGTAAAGCATGGTAGTGGGAGTGTCATGGTCTGGTGTGGCATGAGTGCTGACGGCACTGGGGAGCTACAGCTCATTGAGGGAACCATGAATGCCAACATGTACTGTGACATACTGAAGCAGCGCATATTCCAACATGATAACGACCCCAAACACACCTCCAAGATGACCACTGCCTTGCTAAAGAAGCTGAGGGTAAGGGTGATGGACTGGCCAAGCATGTTCCCAGTCCTAAATCTTATTGAGCATCTGTGGGGCATCCTCAAATGGAAGGTGGAGGAGTGCAAGGTCTCTAACATCCACCAGCTCAGTGATGTCATTAAGGAGAGATAAGGGTAAATTGGTCCCCAACCAACAGCTCCGTGATGTCATCATGGAGGAGTGGAAGAGGACTCCAGTGGCAACTTGTGAAGCTCCATGCCCAAGAGGGTTAAGGCAGTGCTGGAAAATAATGGCGGTCACACAAAATATTAACACTTTGGGCCCAATTTGGACATTTTCACTTAGGGGTGTACTCACTTTTGTTGCCAGCGGTTTAGAAATGAATGACTTTGTTGAGTTATTTTGAGGGGACAGCAAATTTACACTGTTATACAAGATGTACACTCACTACTTTACATTGTAGCAAAGTGTCATTTCTTCAGTGTTGTCACATGAACAGATAGGATAAAATATTTACAAAACTGTGAGGGGTGTACTCACTTTTGTGAGATACTGTATTTGGTACAACACATACCCTCCCTGGATCAGGACATTGTTTCAAACTGTATGAAAGAGTCAGGAGTAAACTGGTCAGAGAGGCTGCCAAGAGGCCTACAGCAACTCTGAGGCAGTTGCAGGAATTTATGACAAAGACACAAATGTGGCTTGTATGGGAGGGTTGCAATAAAAAAGCCACTCCTTAAGAAAGGCCACGTGCCGTCACTGAGCTTTGCCAAAATGCACCTTGAAGATTCTGAGGCCACATGGAAAAGTATTATGGTTAGATGAGACTAAAGCCCGGTACACACTACAGTTGGGTTGCACGAAAAACAAACTGCTAACTCCCGTCGGAGACACAGTATTAACCATAGAAGAGAAAATGAATTTGCGCTAATTAGTTAATTGAGGGTGAAACCAAAAAACATTTTTATTTTGTCCAAGAACATGATAGAAGTAGCTAATGTTTGTGAAATCACATGGTTTAACAGCTTAATCCAGTTATCATGTGTCAAGGCAGATGTTGATTTTCCAAGAACACGACTGGAGGTGTGAAATTTGGGCAACCGCCATGGTTTAATTGTGTAACCCAACACTTGTATTTCCATGAAGTCTGGTACAGGTGTTAGTTAAGTGTGAATTGTTGTTAAAGCATTAGTAAAGGCCTTTTGTTGATTTATACCTACAGGTAAGCCTTTAATACGGCGTTGTATCCTCGAAAATTGCAGCAACTTGTCTTTCATTCCTCTGCCTGGCAGGATAAATGGGCTGATGGCCTTTTTTATCAGATCTTGCTGGGCCTCACTTTGAGCTTGGGCTCTGGTCCAGGTGCATGGGGTTGACAAGTCAGAGCCCCACTCCTGGTACTCCTTGCTCAGTTGGAGATTATCAGCACATTGCTTTGTTGACAAATAAACGCTCTCTCCTCAGGCTCTATTGTAGGTGCTAACTTTTCTCCAGTAATCCCAAAGTCTGCTGAAAAGGATGACTTATGCTCTCCTTCCTCATGTACATCCTTGATCTCACCAAAACCATTCGGGTGAAGACCCTCCAGAGGTCTCCCAGTCACATGGGGCACCAGCTCCGTGATGTCGTCATGGAGGAGTGGAAGAGGACTCCAGTGGCAACCTGTGAAGCTCTGGTGAACGCCATGCCCAAGAGGGTTAAGGCAGTGCTGGAAAATAATGGTGGCCACACAACATATTGACACTTTGGGCTCAATTTGGATATTTTCACTTAGGGGTGTACTCACTTTTGTTGCCAGCGGTTTAGACATTAATGGCTGTGTGTTGAGTTATTTTGAGGGGGCAGCAAATTTAAGATAAAGGGGACAGCAATTTACACTGTTATACAAGCTGTACACTCACTACTTTACATTGTAGCAAAGTGTCATTTCTTCAGTGTTGTCACATGAAAAGATAGAATAAAATATTTTTAAAAATGTGAGGGGTGTACTCACTTTTGTGAGATGCTGTATTGGGTACAACACAGACCCTCCCTGGATCAGGACATTGTTTCAAATTGGTTGAAAGAGTCAGGAGTAAACTGGTCAGAGAGGCTACCGAGAGGCCTACAGCAACTCTGAAGCAGTTGAAGAAATTTATGACAAAGAGTGGTCATTGTGTGCATGTGACAACAATATAGCATATTCTCCACAAATGTGGCTTATATAGGAGGACTGCAAGAAAAAAGCCACTCCTCAAGAAAGGCCACATGCAGTCACTGAGCTTTGCCAAATTGCACCTTGAAGATTTTGAGGCCACATGGAAAAGGTGTTATGGGCAGATGAGACTAAAGCCAGGCTCTATTGTATGCTGACTTTTCTACAGTAATCACAAAGTCTACCAAACAGGACAATTCATGCTCTCCTTCCTCCTGTACATACTTGATCTTTCCAAAACCATTCGGGTGAAGACCCGCCAGAGGTCTCCCAGTCACTTGGGGCATCATCACAAGAGTCTCTGTAAAATTTAGGGAAGCGAGGGTCAGACTCCACACTGCTCCCCTCTGCAGAAACAGGCACAGGCGCTACCACTGCTGCAAGCTTCCCTCCTGTCTCTCCACTGGTATAAGCTTGTTGCTCAGTCAATGGGCCCCTCCCCACCAATCCCCTAATGGTTCCTTGATGGTGGCCATATACATATCCCCTTGTGCGTTCTCCTAGCCTTAGAGAATGCTGCAACACAGTCTGCCTTACAGGAGATGCGCTACTGGTGGCCTCACTTACTTGCAGTGTCAGCCTCTCCGGTGCAACATCCTTAACACAGAATCCTGTGTCCCACTCCTCACAATAAACTGCAGGCAGCTGATTTTCCGGCATTAATTGGAACAGCGGCTCCCCACAGTTTCCACTTCAACTACAAAAGCGGATCACCGCTGTCAGTTGCTCACATATAGCACAGATCACACGTGGATGTTCGGGCCCCAAGATGGTACCAAGAGCTTGATTGCCACCCGGCCAGCCAGACAGCCGGCTGATCAAAAAATAAACAAATGGATTCCTCCATGCACACATTCAAGGTGGTGTCACTTTGTTTGCATCAAGTTGCCCCAAATGAACGCTTTCGATTATCAAGTTATTCAGCGGCTGTGAGCACTGCATCACAGAAACAATCAAAACACAAAATTGCTTGAAAGCTACTTTATTGTGTGACATTCAATTAAAACCATTAGAACATTAAGGTTTCATGCACAATGGGCGTAAAAAAAGGGGCATTTGGCGTTTGCCCAACGCCCAAACCCCCCAAATCCCTCCTAGCACGAATCCTCTTCCCCCATTCCTCTTCCCAGCATAAATCTCCCTAAATCACCACATCTAGCAATTTTTACCTCCCCCTGCCCCCAACACACACAAATCTGCCCCCTTAATCTCCTTGCAGCAAACCTTACCCCCTTGCACACACACCTCACATGAAAGCACAGTGCCCAGGGCAGCCGTCCCTTCTGCCCACCCCTTGTCCCGGCTCTGGTTACTGTCTCATGTGACTCTGGTGGCCATCTTGGGTCAGGCAGAGCCAATTTAAGCCCTGGCTCCCATGCTTGGTGCGCATTTTGCATATAAGTAGTGTAGTGACAGGTCACCAATCTGTCAGGGACAATGATTAGCAGCAGGGAGAAGTTCCAGACGAGTAGGGAAAGAATAGGAACAAGCTATCCTTCCTAGACTCCTCTCCATTTGGGCACAGACTGGCCAGGCTGCATTCCACCCCTCAAGACAGTACACCCCTTCAAATGGGCAGATAGTGTTAAAAATCTATCCTCAACTGTCAGGGGCACAGAGGAGGGGGCGGAGAGACTCAATAAAAATTGTGCTGGCCAGCACTCACAGGACCAATCGTATCAGCACTCACACGACCGTTTGTGTTGGATCCGATCGTAGGGGGATATCGTTAGCGCTAACGATATCCCCCTATGTTTGGATCCGACACGAACGGCCATGTGAGTGCTGGCCAGCACAATTTTTATACTGCTGATCCCTTACTGATACCATGTAAGTGCAATATTTTATTTTAATAAATGTACTTAAGTGTTACTGGATTACACTATTGGGCTTTTTTTACATCCCTCTGGGTATCCATTGCGGTCCAATCCCGGGCACCGAGCGTTTCCGGTCAGGATTGGAAGGATTCACACTGCATTTAGTGCTGTTTAACACGTTGGGTGTCTGCTCTTCTATACTCTGCGCCCGGTGTGGCGGTACAACTATCAAAGATCTTCATCTATTTTTTCTATAAAGACTGTCCGGTTTAGTGTCTATTGTTCAGAAGAGACATTTACCAGCCACCTCCAAAGATTATTCTTTTACCTTTATCTATTGTTTGTGTCCATGAATTGAAGCATTAGTGTTGCTCAGTTTCATATGTACCATGGCCAAGAGGGATATTAGCCTATTCTTGTTACATTGAATAGTATTCAGCGCTGCTCAGGGCTTTGACAAATTGTATTTATCTTCTGGTTGTGAGATAGAGCAGCAGCTCATGCCCTCAGATGCAGTAACAATACACAATTTACCTTTAGCGCAGTATTAATATACGATTTATAACTTTTCAAATGCCTTCACTCTATCATGTAGGATTGCTGTCAAACGTTCATTTAACATGAACCAGGAAAGCTTATGTTTTAATTGATCAAATGGTATGGTAACCGACCTCCAGTTCCTGGCTATTGTAATTTTAGCAGAAACAAATATGAACGTTAGGAGGCGTCTCTGAGTCTTGGAGGCCTGTTCGACCTTACACCCTAGCAATGAGTGTTCCGGGGACTTAGGCAGGTTAGTTTGGGTAAGGGTGTAGATAAAATTGTAAATACTTATCCAAAATCTTCGTACTTTGGGGCATTGCCACCATATGTGGTAGACCGTCCCTACCTGTCCACAGCCTCAGAAACACCTCGATGAGGCTCCCGGGACAAAGGTAGCCAGCCTGGTCGGTACCAAATACCACCTCATCAACACCTTATAGTTACTTTCAACAATGGAAGTATTGATGAGGGACCTTGAAGCGGCTAATGCTATAGAATTCTATTCCTCAATTTCCATGTAGTCTGGATGTCCTGTTCCCATCTAGTCATATAACTTCATTTAACCGAGGACAGAGTATACAAATAATGGTGTAGTTGAGTATATTGAAACTGTTCAGAGTCTGGCATTTGATACTTTTCTACCATCGTCCGTGTAGTGCCCTCTACCATAGGTAGGTGCATAGGAGTAGGTTTTTGTGAAGCGTAGGTAGAATTTAGCCAGGCCTGATACAGTCAGGCCTGATTGTTTTGATTCTGGGCAGGGGAGTGGCCCAGGGAGGACTGGAGACTACAGGAAGCAACACCCCTTGGTTACCCTTCCCCTCTTCTTCAGAAAGTTTTGGAAAAGGGGATGGGAAGAGGAGGCAAAGCTTTCCTGACCAATCCCCAATCTGGATTGGCAGGGGGAAGGCCTCCTTAAATACTGAGGTCTGCCCAGTGAGGAGGAGGAGAAGTTCAGATGGAAGAGACAAAGATGAAGTAGTGTGGAGGCTGTCAGGGCCTGAGGGAGCCCCTAGTCTGGGGGGGGGGGGGTGACCTCGGCCTTGAAGAGCTCGGGTGCAGCCAGGAGGAGAGAGAGAGCCTGGAGAAGAGGCACAAGGGCGAGCGGAAGAGAACAGCAGAAGTGAGAACACTACCAGAGAGATCTCCGGTAAGATTGGGAAGAAGACAGTCTGGAGAAGGTGCAGGAGGAGATTGGGGCCTGATGTCATGGACAGTGTGCGGATAGGCTGGGGATTGTAGTCCATCGTAGCTAGCTAGCACCAACTAACTGATTTTGCTACACAAGGGGGACCTCAACCCCATACCCACAAAGGGTGGTCCGGAGGCCTTATAAATCAATGTAGCCATGTTCTCCCTTGGGAGTGGCTGGTAGTTGTGGTTCACCTGCCCGCTGCCCTCAATCACACTATGTCCACACATCCGGAGTCACAGAACAGGCTGGTACTTTGTTTTGTTATTTTATTTGAGGGGATAAAACTTGGATGGGGAAAAGGGTTAACCATGGGGTTCCCAAAGAATTAGATCACAGGACCTTCTATATACATCTGCAGTATATACACTCCATTTCCTCCAGCTCAATCACTTGCTGACCGTTCCTCTCCTTACTTCACTCCAGCACACTTCTTAGTTTCCTGACCTGAAAGGCAATTTATCAGGCCGCCATGACACTCCTTCCTCCACCCCAATTAGCACATAGTGAGGTCTGCACTTTTACCAGCAGGACCTCCGAACCACCCGTTACAGGCAAGGGCCACGGCCTCCCGATTGTGAAGCCACGGGCCCTCCATTGGGTAGCTAAATACATTGGTGCTAGTGGGGTATTGACGGACACAACTCCCAGCCCATCTTCCAGGCCATTCTGGTCTGCTTTCCTATACAGTGACACTCTTTCCCCTGACTGTCTCCTCCAACCTCCACAGACTATCCACTATCCTTCCCCAACCTGCTTTGGCATTCTCATCCAGCTCTCAGGGTCTGTCACTCACCAGCAACCGGTGGATCCTTTAAAGAGTCTCTGAGAATGTAGAACTCTGCTGATCTCCTGCTTCCTTGCGCTACTCCAGGAATCAACTCCACTCCTGGCTGCACCCAAGCCTCCAGACCCCAAGGTCACCCCCCCAGACTGGGGGCTCCCTCCCGTATGATGCCTGCTCCACAGCCTCTGATACATTCTCCTCTCTTCCACCTGAACTCTCCTCCCACCTGCTGGCAGATTACTGTATTTAAGGAGGCCTGCCCCCTGCCAGTTCAAACTGTGGATTGGTAAGGGCTCCTTGTCATACATCAGAAAGTAACACCTCCCCATCCATCCCCTTTTCCAGAGCTTTCCTAGCTCAAAAAGGGAGAAATATACAAGGGGTGTTCCTTCCTGCAATCTCCAGCCCTCCCTGAGCCACTCCCCTTCCCAGATCAAAATAACCAGGCCTGACTCACTGTCAGGCCTGGCTAGATTTTACCTCCTCTCCTATCAAAAATTATCAAAAATAGAGCACCTATCACTATGGTGGCACTACACCTACATCAGGTCTCACATGTGCTAGCTAGGCCATGCAAGTTTGTGAGAAGAAAGAAGTGTGCAGGAGAGAGGAACTAGGAGTTATCAGAGAAGCAAGAAGTGTGCTGGAGTGAAGATGGAGAAGTGTATATACTGGAGAGTGTATATAGTGGTCCCATGTATAGAACTGTTTTATCTTTTGGGCATTCTATAACTACCCCAATCCCCATCCAAGTTCAATCCCAAAATAAAAACAAAAAAAAAAAAGAGCAAGTCTGTTTTCTGACTCCAGATGCCTGTAGGGGTGTGACTGAGGGCAGTTGTGAGCAGGTGAACCACATCAACCAGCCACCCCTAAGGGGGCCATTGGCTACATCTGTTTTGACAGCAGTCCTCTGTGGTCACAAAGGCCCACGATCCTCAACAAACCCTTATTGGACCACCATTCAAAAGCAAGGGGAGCGAGGCACAGAGTGAAGTCTTTGTTTCATAGGAAAGGGGCTAATGGACTGAGGGGATTTAAATTTATATGCCTTAGACAATCTGTCCCAGATGCTAAATGATAGCGATAAAGAGGGGCATAAAATCAGACGCCGATCTCTTGTTGGTAGCCACATAATATGAGAGATTGGCTTTAGTTGGCAGGAATAGGATTCTAGCTGCATCCACAGCGCATGGGGATGCAGCTAGAATGAAATCTGGTAAGTTGTGGCAATTGGACCGCATTAAAATATTTAACAGGTCGGGAAATCCCAGGCCTCCCTTTTGTTTTGGAGTAAACAGTGTACGTATATTCACTCTGGGCCTCTTATCTCCCCACATGAACTTCAGAAGTCTAGTTTGGAATGACATCAGTTCAGATCTAACTGGCATTATTGGTATAGTATGAAAAAACTACAAAATTCTTGAAAGAATGTTCATTTTTATGGAGTGTAGTCTGCCGAACCACGACGGAGAGTGAAGCTGTCATCTGGCTAAATCAGCCATTAGATGTATATAAAGTCGCGAATTATGAGAATATAAGGTTTGCAAGGTGGGCGTCAGGTGAATACTTAGGTAAGGAAGAGCTTCTGACTCCCAGCGGAACTTTTAGGATTGTTCTAAGGCCTTTTGAGTGCTATCCTGTAGAAATATATTGAGTGCTCGTGATTTGTCATGATTAATTGTGAGACATTAAGATGTCATCTGCAAACAATAGGCATTTATGTTCCCTATCCCCACATGTTATTCCCCTAATATCCTGACTTGTTCGGATTTTAATCGTGAGCAGTTCCAATGCCAAAAAAATAAGCAATGGAGATAGGGGGCACCCCTGCTGAGTGCCTCTCTGTATAGGGAGGGGCCTAGTGTGGAATCCCTTAAAGTGGTAGTAAACCCTCCTATCATTTTCAGCCAAGGAAGCTGCCATCTTGGCCTCTGTTTAATCTACAACTGCCATGATGCTGCACATGTGATCAGCTATGACACCAGCCATTGGATGGTTTGACGGTTTGGTTTACAGCACAACCAATGGGAGTGTTACATTTCTGGCACATGCCAGAAATGTGACTGGTTTTTAACCTGTTAAATGCATGGGTTTACTACCGCTTTAAGCATTAGAGACGCACTGGGTGTGCTATACTGTATAATGGTCGGAGTATGGATAAAAAAAAAAAATTAAAAAAATAAACCAAAAAAGAAATAGGACATGAAACAGGTAGTCCCAGGACAGGGAACTGAATGCTTTATGTATATCCAAAGAGAGTAGCATGCCCTGTCGGGGCTCCCTACCATCCCAGTTCGATTGGATGGCTGAGATTATGTCTTTAACCCTCCAGGTATGATCCGAAGCCCGGCGATTGGAGACAAACCCTGCTTGATCTAAGTGAATATATTGTGAGAGGAATGAGTTTAGCCAAAAAGCTAGTATTTTTGTCATTATATTTAAGTCCACATTTATCAAAGAGATTGGGCGGTAATTAGAGCAATCTCCCATGAGAACTCTTTTCGTGAATGGGAATTTCAAATTATTGTGCAATAACACAAGAGGTAGCTGGATTCTTGACGCCCAGTGTCATTCAACCAACTTCCTCTAAGCCCAGAGTGTCAAGGCTCCACCTCCCGCCCTGGACTCACAGGAGGAATTATGCATGCAATGATGTGGTGCCGTTCTCTGCTGAATTTAGGATCCACCCAATATCGGAGGACAAAGAAGGGGAAGAGGACCTGAGATGCCTCCAGATTGGGTCAAACATCACTGGTATAAAGTATAGAGAAACTTTTTAAATACGGCTGGGGGAAAGGGGGGGTCAAAAAAAGGGGGAGGGGACTAATAAGAACACTTCTAGAGCGTTAAAGTACACCCATCACTTTAACCATTCAGGACATTGATAGGTTCTTATGATAACCTTAGCTTTCCGCTGGCTATCATTTGAAGGGACTGTCCTTTTAGAACCAAATCCCTTCATCTCTCTTTTCCTTCTGGTCAAAGATGGGTCTTTTTTGCTCTTTAGCCAGTAGGCTGAACGGAAATAAATGTACAGATTGCTACATTCACATTCCAGGTGGATGGAGGAACCCCCACCATAGGGTCATGGCATTCTGACAGCAGGACCTGGCCAATTTGTCCATTCAACAGAAGTTGATCTAGCGATTGACTTCTGTTGAACAGGGATGGTCACACGATGCTGGACTGGCTGAACTTTGATCTGTGTGTAGATTTGGGGGGAAAAAAAATGTACTATTTAACCCCTTCACTGCCAGGTCCATACGTTGTACAGACTTGACAGAGGGGGGAGGGTTACACACACTCCTGGTGGCTGCAGTGTGTGTGTATTTAACAATGAAATGGAAGATTCCCGCGCTAGGGATATGAGGGTAAATATTCGTATGTAGGAAAAAGCTGCCTTCCTGGGTTTTCAGTGAAGAAAAAGGTGGGTATGTTTAGTATTAACAGGAAGATGGCGCTATTCCCTAAAGGTATTGATAACCACTGAGATATGTTACCAGTAAATAGATAAATAATTAATTATGACCCCTACCTTTAGAAAAACATATAGTGTAAATACATAAAATGTGTTTACAAGCTAAAAATATAAATATATGTAAATGAATATATTTTTGTGCTTAATAATAATGTGAAAAAGTGATAAATATAAGCAAGTGAAAAACCACATCCGTTAGACACATAAAACCATAAAGTGCAGTACACCCTATATCCATATGATCACAGGATCCAGCTGAGCGGAGATCGGGATTCGGGCACAGTGACTGGCCCTCCCGATCATGTGACGGCTGTGTCCAATCACAGCCGTCACATTGTAAACAGAGAC
>BLSH010095233.1:118947-135849 GCA_018402905.1 Glandirana rugosa
ACTTCGACATAAACTACCCGTGTCCACTTCGAAATAAACTACCCGTGTCCACTTCGACATAAACTACCCACGACGCCCATCAAATAAAGCTTCACCTGTGCCCATCAAATACAGCTTCACCAGCACCAATCAATACAGCTTCACCTGTGCCCATCAAATACAGCCTCACCAGCACCCATCAAGAACAGCTTCACCAGCGCCAATCAATACAGCCTCACCAGCACCCATCAAATACAGCTTCACCAGCGCCAATCAATACAGCCTCACCAGTGCCAATCAATACAGCCTCACCTGTGCCCATCAAATACAGCTTCACCAGCACCAATCAATACAGCTTCACCAACACCCATCAAATACAGCTTCACCTGTGCCCATCAAATAAAGCTTCACCTGTGCCCATCAAATACAGCTTCACCAGCACCAATCAATACAGCTTCACCCATCAAATAGAGCTTCACCAGCGGTAATCAATACAGCCTCACCAGCACCCATGAAATACAGCTTCCCTAGCGCCAATCAACACAGCTTCACTAGCGCCAATCAATACAGCTTCACCAGCGCCAATCAATACAGCCTCACCTGTGCCCATCAAACACAGCTTCACCTGTGCCCATAAAATACAGCTTCATCTGTGGCCATCAAATACAGCTACACCAGTGCCCATCAAATAAAGCTTCACCTGTGCCCATCACATACAGCTTCACCAGCACCAATAAATACAGCTTCACCAGCACCAATCAATACAGCCTCACCAGCACCCATCAAATACAGCTTCACCTGTGCCCATCAAATACTGCCTCATGAGGGGTGGGGGCGGAGGGGGGGTATTTGGCAGATCAGTCACTATTTCTATATACATTTGCAGATGGCATGTGATAATACAACCTCATTATCTCAGTCAGACAGTGTCAGTTTTTACATGAATCAATGCAGAGCAGCCAGCGACAGATCAACAGTGGCCAGGCACCCTAGGCGGCAGTGCGCCCTAGGCGGCTGCCTACTCCAGTGTTGCCAACCGCCAGTAAATTTACTAACAGTTTGTAAAAATCAGTGATTTTTACAACTGTCTATAAATATCAGGGTCTGATAATTTGTCATGCTGTGCTGACTTTTTAAGTGTAAACCGGGCAAACTACTTGATATGGATATTGTCAGTGTTTCCATGTTGTGTTTAAATATCAATTGTCTTAGTTTTTAATAGGAGTTCAGTTATTTTGCAGGTTGCCAGTAAAAAATGTTCTCAGCCAGTAAATTTTCCATGTTTTGCCAGCAAAAAACACTGAGGGAGGTTGGCAACACTGATCTACTCTGCCTAGTGGTAGAGCCGGCCCTGTTTCTCTGCAGCCTCCGCTGCACAAGCAGGGCTGAGACAAATGGTGGGCAGGAGGGAGTGGCTGTCCTTGGCGCAAAGGTTTATTGCAGGGATGGGGGTGCCCGGTGCCAGATGCTTTTGTTACAAAGCTGAGAGGAGTGACAATGACATCACTGCTAGCCCTAAGGAAAGGGGGGGGGGGGTTCAGTTTGGCATCTTTGCCCTGGGCATTGGATGATCTTGTCCTGGCACTGTGCACGGGGCAGTGAATGAATAGGAAGTGCTCTGTGCCGGTCTTCCTGTTCTTTCACAAACGGAATCATAGTAAACAATTTCCTATGCTTCAGTTATGAATGAACACGGTGAGTGTGTTCTCTGTGTTCATTTAGCAAATGAAGTCACTGGTAGATGATATATTTGCTAGCCCCTTCCCCCACTCTCCTTTCTGAAAAATCCCCCGCAGAAGCTGAGGGGGTGGGGAGAGCCAGCTGCATTGCAAGGTGGGGCGATGTGGGGGGAAGCCCTTGCAGTAGGGGGAATCGGCACTGCATGTAGTGATTAGGGTATGCCCAGGCACACCTTGTACACCCCCTGCGCACGTTTATGCTCAAGGAGCTTACAATCTAAGGTCCCTAACCCACATTCATACACATACTGGGGCCAATTTAGAGAGGAGCCAATTAACCTCCCAGTATGTCTTTGGAGTGTGAGAGGAAACCGGAGTACCTGAAGGAAACCCACGCAGGCACAGGGAGAACATGCAAACTCCAGGCAGGTAGTGTCGTGTTTGGGATTCGAACCAGCGACCCGTTTGCTGCCTCCTTCACATTCTGTCTATGTAACCCAACTGACTGTAATACAATAATAAAAATAAGGGTTCAACTGGGGCTTTATAATAAGTAACATTAATGTTGCTGCAATATCACAAAGTGCCTGCAGATGGCAGTGCTGCACCCTCCTTCCCATTCACCTTCTGTGTATTGGAGCTGCAGATCCATCACCCAGGCAGAGCCCAGCGCAATGTGACATTTATTTATTACAGCCGCTTATAAAGCTCCATCAACTTACAAAGCGCTTTGCACATTGCGCATTCACATCAGTGCCTGCTGCCAAGGAGCTGACAATCTAAGGACCCTATCCCACATCCATACACATACTAGGGCCAATTTAGAGAGGGGCCAATTAACCTACCAGCATGTCTTTGGAGCGTGGGAGGAAACCGGAGAACCCGGAGGAAACCCACGCAGGCACAGGGAGATCATGCAAACTACAGGCAGGTAGGGTTGGGTTCGGGATTCGAACCAGCAACCCTTTTGCTGCCAGGCGAAAGTGATAGTAAAGGCTGCAGCATGTTAGTTTACTAAAAATGTAAAAAAAAAAAAAAAAAAAAAAAGATAACCCAACTGACTGCATTACAATAATATAAATGAAGGGTCCAACTGGGGCTTTTTAACCACTTCACACCCAGCGCCGTAAATAGGCGGCGGCTACTTTGAGTGGATGGTATCGGGGCTGCAGGCTATATCCCGGACGGTCAGCTATACGGGGATGCCGCTTGATCGTTATCCCCGGGGGTGGGAGGGAACACCCCCCCCCCTCTCCCGCCGCTCTCCTCCGGCCTCCCATCCCACCGGGAGACCGGAGCTACAATCCGGCGCGTCCGCCGGCTCAGAGGAGACCTGATAGAAGCCGGAATCATCTCCGATCGGGGGGCCTCCATCGGCGAATTCCAGAAAGCGACGTCATAACGTCACTTCTGGTTTACTCGGCGGCTAACAGCGCGGGTTTTAATGACCGTATTCAGAATCGCCGTTTTTTTTTGGCGATCTGAATACTGTGAAGTGCAAAGGAGGGATGGGGGGGTCTTTTAGACCCCCCATCCCTCCATAAAGAGTACCGGTCACCACCTATTACTATCACAAGGGATGATTACATTCCTTGTGATAGCAATAAAAGTGATCAGAATTTTTTTTTTTTAAAGGAACAGTGCTAAAAATAAATAAATAAATAAATAAAATGAAAAAAAAAATTAAAAATTTAAAGTGCCATCGTCCCCGCGAGCTCGCGCAGAAGAGAAAACGCATACGTAAGTCGCGCCCGCATATGAAAACGGTGTTCAAACCACACATGTGAGGTATCGCCGCGATCGTTGGAGTGAGAGCGATAATTCTAGCACTAGACCTTCTCTGCACCTCTCACCTGGTAACCGTTAAAAATTATGAAAGCGTCGCCTATGGGGATTTTTAAGTACCGGATTTTGTCGCCATTCCGCGAGTGCGCGCAATTTTCAACCGTAACATGTATGGTATCTATTTACTCGGCGTAGCGTCCTCTTTTCACAATATGCAAAAAAAAATTAGGCCAACTTTACTGCTGTCTTATTTTTTAACTCAAAAAGGTGAAATTTTTCCAACAAAATCGCGCTTGAAAGACCGCTGCGCAAATACCGTGTGACAAAAAGTATTGCAACGATTGCCGTTTTATTCTCTAGGGTGTTTGAGAAAAAAATATATATATAATGTTTGGGGGTTCTAAGTAATTTTTTAGCAAAAAAACCAACTGTTTTTAACCACTTCAGCCCCGGAAGGATTTGCCCCCTTTCTGACCAGAGCCCTTTTTGCGATTCGGCGCTGCGTCGCTTTAACTGACAATTGCGTGGGCGTGCGACGTTGTGCCCAAACTAAATTTGCGTCCTTTTTTTCCCACAAATAGAGCTATCTTTTGGTGGTATTTGATCACCTCTGCGTCATTTCTGATCGCCGCTATAAACAAAAGAAGAGCAACAATTTTGCAAAAAAAAAACCTAATTTCTTTCTTTTTGCTAAAATACAAATCCAAAAAAAAAATATAAAAAAACATTTTTTTTCACCGTTTTTGGCCGATTTATATTCTTCCTCATATTTGCGATAAAAAAAATCGCAATTGGCGTTTATTGATTGGTTTGCGCAAAAGTGGTCACGTTTACGGGTGATGAGAATTCATTTTTGGGGTTTTTATTTTTTTTTTATTTTTTACTAAAAATGGCGGCGATCTGCGATTTTTAGCGGTACTGCGATATTTCAGCAGACATGTCGGACCATTTTGACACTTTTTTGGGACCATTGGCATTTATACAGAGATCAGTGCTATAGAAATGCCCTGATTACTGTGTAAATGCCATTGGCAGTGAAGGGGTTAACCTGCAGGGGCGCTCTAAGGGTTAACTGTGTTCCCTGGGTGTTCTAACTGTGGGGGGACTGCCCTAGCTGGGGAAAGGAAGTGATCACAGCTTCCATGTAGAGGAAGGCTGTGATCACAGCCCTTCCCCCTCTCACAGAACGGAGGTCCTTGTTTCACTTTACACTGGCCCTCCCCGGACACAGTGAGCGCGCGGGCGCGCCTGCGGCGGCGCGCGAGCGCACTCACAGTGCGTGATCTGGCAGCCGCCGTCATATGACGGCGGTTTGCCCAGCAGAGCCGTCTTGTCGCCGTCGGCAAGTGGTTAACTTGTAACCAACAAATGTAAAAAAGGGCCTTGGTTGGTAAGTGGTTAATAAGTAACATAAATGTTGCTGCAATATCACAAACTGCCTGCAGATGGCGGTGTTGCACCCTCCTTCACATTCACCTTCTGTGTATTGGATATACTGGGGCCAATTTAGAGAGGATCCAATTATCCTCCCAGCATGTCTTTGGAGTGTGGGAGGAAACCGGAGTACCCGGAGGAAACCCACGCAGGCACAGGGAGAACATGCAAACTCCAGGCAGGTAGTGTCGTGGTTGGGATTCAAACCAGCGACCCTTTTGCTGCCAGGCTAAAGTACTATTAGTAAAGGCTGCAGCACGTTAGTTTATTAATGTAAAAAAAAAAAAAAAAAAAGATGTCCTTAACTGTCTATGTAACCCAACTGACTGCATTACAATAATAAAAATTAAGGGTTCAACTGGGGCTGTACAATGAGTAACATGAATGTTGCTGCAATATCACAAAGTGCCTGCAGGTGGCAGCGTTGCACCCTCCTTCACATTCACCTTCTGTGTATTGGAGCTGCAGATCCATCAACCAGGCAGAGCCCAGCGCAATGTGAATTTTATTTATTACAGCCGCTTATAAAGCTCCATCAGCTTACAAAGCGCTTTACACATTGCGCATTCACATCGGTCCCTGCCGCCAAGGAGCTGACAATCTAAGGTCCCTATCTCATATACATAGTTAGGGGCAGTTTACAGCAGAACTGCACTGCACTGAAAACACCATTTAGTTAACCACTTCCATGCCAGGCCAGTTCTGCCACTCCTCTCCTACATGTAAAAATAAATAATTTTATTGCTACAAAATCACTCAGAACCCCCCAAATATTGTATAGATATATAGTGTGTAGCAGAGATCCTAGGGAATAAAATGGCGATCGTTGCAATTTTTCACGTCACGTGGTATTTGCGCAGCAATTTAGTTGTTTTGGAAAAAAAAAACACTTTAATGAATTAAAAAAAAAAAAAAAATTACCACAATTTTTTTTTTGCATAATGTGAAAGAGGATGGGCGGCACAGTGGTGTAGTGGATAGCACTCCCGCCTGGCAGCAAAAGCGTCGCTGGTTCGAATCCCAACCCCAACGCTACCTCCCTGGAGTTTGCATGTTCTCCCTGTGCCTGCGTGGGTTTCCTCCGGGTACTCCGGTTTCCTCCCACACTCCAAAGACATGCTGGGAGGATAATTGGCTCCTGTCTAAATTGGCCCCTAGTATATGAATGTGAGTTCGGGACCTTAGAGTGTAAGCTCCTTGGGGGTAGGGACTGATGTAAATGTACAATGTATATGTAAAGCGCTGCGTAAATTGACTGCGCTATATAAGTACCATAAAAAAATGTTATGCTGAGTAAATAGATACCTAAGATGTCACGCTTTAAAATTGCGCACGCTCGTGGAATGGCGCAAAACTTTGGTACCTAAAAATCTCCATGTGACGCTTTAAACATTTCTGCAGGTTACAGAGTTACAGAGGAGGTCCAGCGCTGGAATTATTGCTCTCGCTCTGACATTAGCGGTGCCAGCGATACCTCACATGCGTGCTGCGAATGGCGTTTACATATGTGGGGGGCAACCTATGTATGTGTTCGCTCCTGCGTGCCAGCATGAGGGGACGGGGGTGCTTTAAAAAAAGATTTATTATTCTTATTTATTTTTATTTATTTATTTATTTTTTACACTGTTTTTTTTTTTTTATCACGTCAATGCCTATTTTTTTTTCAATTTTAAAAAATTTTCTATTAATATATAACATTTTTTTTTAAATACTGTGACCAGAGCAATACATTGTTAGCAAGGTAACACTGTACTACTCTGGGGAGGTGACCATGATTATTTTTTGTTTTTTACACACTATGATTGCTTATAACAGTGAATTTCAATGTTATAAGCAATCTTTTTTTTTTTTTTTTTATGAAATCTATTCATTCAGCGCTTACTATTTTGATTGGCCACAGCTAATCACATGGTACAGATGGGCTGTGATTGGCCTTGTCTGTACCAAGTGATCACTGTATAAGGGGGACTCTGAAGAGGACCCTGATATAAGGGGAACTCTGATGGAAACCCTGGTATAAGGGGGACTCTTATGGGGACCCTGATATGAGGGATTCTGATGGGAACCCTGATGTAAGGGGGACTCTGATGGGGACCATGATATTAGGGGGACTCTGATGGGGATGCTGATATAAGGGGAACGCTGATGGGAACCCTGATGTAAGGGGGGACTCTAATGGGGACCCTGATATAAGGGGGACTCTGATGGGAACCCTGATATAAAGGGGACTCTGAAGGGGACCCTGATATAAGGGGAACTCTGATGGAAACCCTGATGTAAGGGGGGACTCCGATGGAAACCCTGATTTAAGTGAGACTCTGATGGGAACCCTGATTTAAGGGGGATTCTGATGGGAACCCTGATATAAGGGGGGCTCTGATGGTAACCCTGATATAAAGGGGACTCTGAAGGGGACCCTGATATAAGGGGAACTCTGATGGAAACCCTGATGTAAGGGGGGACTCCGATGGAAACCCTGATTTAAGTGAGACTCTGATGGGAACCCTGATTTAAGGGGGATTCTGATGGGAACCCTGATATAAGGGGGGCTCTGATGGTAACCCTGATATAAAGGGGACTCTGAAGGGGACCCTGATATAAGGGGAACTCTGATGGAAACCCTGATGTAAGGGGGGACTCCGATGGAAACCCTGATTTAAGTGAGACTCTGATGGGAACCCTGATATAAGGGGGGCTCTGATGGTAACCCTGATATAAGGGGGATTCTGAAGGGGACCCTGATGTAAGGGGGGACTCTGATGGGAACCCTGATGCAAAGGGGGACTCTGATGGGAACTTGTCTGTACCAAGTGATCACTGTGACCAATCACACTAGTGCACAATGAATGGCATGAATGGAAGCCATCCTTTGTGTACGATTGTCCTGTGGTCTGCTGTGTCACAGCGATCACATGGTACCGGCAGCGGGGCAGTACACCGATCTGTCACCCGCTGGGTCCGGTGGACACAGCAGGTGACAAATTGCACAGGGTGCCAGAAAGTGATGCCCACCCAGAATGGCTAGGTGGGTGTTAAGTTTTGACGCGTTGGATATCTATTTACTCAGTGCAACATCATATTTTATATTTTACCCAAAAAAAAAAATAGTAACTCAACCTAAAATGAACTTTTTTGTATTTTTTACCGAAATTTTGCGTTTCCCAAAAATTTGCCGCTAATACTGCGTGGCATAAAAATTAGAACTACCGCTATTTTATTCTCTAGGTGTCGGTTATTTCATTTCTGGGTGTCTGCTTTCAAGAAATATATAATATTTTGGGGGGTTTATGTAATCATCAGGCCTTAAATGTTTTTTTTTTAAACATGTCAACCAAACCCCCCCCCCCCCCCCGCGAAAACAGCTCTGGCAGCAAGAGGGTTAAACTAGCGCTGCCCCACGCAGTACCTCTTCTTTTCCACTAGACGTCCTCAGTCTCCCAGGTCGAATGACGCCCAGGGGGTCACGGAGCCCAGAGTTGTCCTTTAACCAAAAAGTCTCTGTCGTTTCCAATAGAAGAGCAATTTAGGCCTCTAAAAGATTTAATCTTCTTACCGACTACCCCAGGGAGGAATTCACTAAGGAAGCTGCAAATTCAGCTTTTCAGACAAAAACAGAATGCCCCACTTGGCAACCACTCGGGGCAACTTTTTTATTTATTTATTTCCATTATGGTCGGATCCGGCATACGGCGGTGCCATGCGCTATTTTTAGAGCTGCCTGGATCTTTAACTACAAATAACAGAAAATCTCTTCTTCTATATAGGAGCTCGGGGAGACACTCGGCTCCATATGTTAAATGTTATAATTGTAAATGTTTATCTCTGTGTGTAGGATAATGATGATTGTAGGACGGCACCCGGCCAATTGTCAGTTTACACGTTCAAGACGGAGTCTGCCTGGACATTTTCTATCGCGCTCTACTGTTTTATATCTGAGCTATTCAACTGTCTGCAATACGAGAAGTGTTTATTGCCAGTAGGGATTCACATTCGACCCGAACCAAGGTTTGGCCAATTGCTGCACAAGCTGGCCAGATTAGGCCACCCGAACCCCCAACTTCTCCAGCCTGGGATCACGGGCAAGGTCATTGACCAAATATGGTCATGACCATATTTGGACAACAAGGTCATCCGTGATTTCCAACTGATTTGTTCACTGGGCTTATCAAATGGTCATGGCCATATTTAGCCAATGAGGCCACCTGTGATTCCCAATTGGTTCATTTAAGGTGGGTGTCAGGTCATGGTGGTGGTTGGTCATCACGATTGACAAGAATCTACATCACTGGACACATGGTCATGACCATATTTGGTCAACGAGGTCACCCCTGATTTCCAACTGATTTGTTCACAATGGGTAACGGGTTGTAGTAGCGGTGAGTTATCTGGATTGATAGGTCTCCACATATCTGGACTTGTCATATAGACATGACCATATTTGGACAATGAGGTCACCTGTGATTTACCAACTGGTTAATTTAGGATGGACGGTGGGTCATGGTGGTGGTTGGTCATCATGATTGACGAGTATCTACATCACTGGACTTATCACATGGTCATGGCCATATTTAGCCAATGAGGCCACCTGTGATTCCCAACTGGTTTGTTTAAGGTGGGCGTCAGGTCATGGTGGTGGTTGGTCAACACGATTGACAAGAATCAACATCACTGGTCACATCACATGGTCATGACCATATTTGGTCAATGAGGTCACCTGTGATTCTCAGGATTGATAGGTCTCCACATATCTGGACTTGTCATATAGTCATGACCATATTTGGACAATGAGGTCACCTGTGATTTACCAACTGGTTAATTTAGGATGGACGGCGGGTCATGGTGGTGGTTGGTCATCATGATTGACGAGTATCTACATCACTGGACTTATCACATGGTCATGGCCATATTTAGCCAATGAGGCCACCTGTGATTCCCAACTGGTTTGTTTAAGGTGGGCGTCAGGTCATGGTGGTGGTTGGTCAACACGATTGACAAGAATCAACATCACTGGTCACATCACATGGTCATGACCATATTTGGTCAATGAGGTCACCTGTGATTCTCAGGATTGATAGGTCTCCACATATCTGGACTTGTCATATAGTCATGACCATATTTGGACAATGAGGTCACCTGTGATTTACCAACTGGTTAATTTAGGATGGACGGCGGGTCATGGTGGTGGTTGGTCATCATGATTGACGAGTATCTACATCACTGGACTTATCACATGGTCATGGCCATATTTAGCCAATGAGGCCACCTGTGATTCCCAACTGGTTTGTTTAAGGTGGGCGTCAGGTCGTGGTGGTGGTTGGTCATCACGATTGACAAGAATCTACATCACTGGACACATCTCATGGTCATGACCATATTTGGTCAACGAGGCCACCCCTGATTTCCAACTGATTTGTTCTCAATGGGTAACGGGTTATAGTAGCGGTGAGTTATCTGGATTGATAGGTCTCCACATATCTGGACTTGTCATATAGTCATGACCATATTTGGACAATTAGGTCACCTGTGATTTACCAACTGGTTCATTTAGGATGGACGGCGGGGTCATGGTGGTGGTTGGTCAACATGATTGACAAGTATTTACATCACTGGACTTATCACATGGTCATGACCATATTTACACAATGAGGCCACTTGTGATTCCCAACTGGTTCGTTTAAGGTGGGCGTCAAGTCGTAGCGGTGGTGTTTGGTCATCACGATTCAAGAATCTACATCACTGGTCACATCAAATGGTCATGACCATATTTGGTCAATGAGGTCACATGTGATTCTCAGCTGGTTCGTTTAAGATGGGCAAAAGGTTGTGGAGGTGGTTGGTCATCATGAGTGTTGAGTATCTACATCACCGGACAAATCATGTGGCCATGACAACATTTGGTCATTGAGGTCATCTGTGATTCCCAGCTGGTTCATTTAAAGCAGAGCCCCCCCCCCCATCAAAAATTAAATGTCAGCAGCTACACATAGTGTAGTGACTTTTAATATTCGGACACTTGTCTGTCCTGGAATCCAACAATGTCGGCACTCCAGCTGATGTTTCCAGTAGCTATTGATGCTGCCGCCGCCATTGCCGGTAAGGGAGCCCAGCAGTTCCCTACTGCGCATGCAAGAAGCACGTTGCGCTCTCTTACTGGCCCGGCAGCGAGGGAAGGAGGAGGGGGCCGAACTTCTGACATGCCACAAAGCGTAGGTTCGACAGAAGTGGGGAAAGGTGAAAAATTTGGCACCAGATGGGGGGAGGAATCAGATAAGCAGAAGTTCCCCTTTTGGGTGGAACTCTGCTTTAAGATAGGTGGCAGGTTGTGCTTGATCTTCATAATTGAAAAGTATCTACATCACTGGGCACATCACATGGTCATGACCATATTTGGTCAATGAGGTCACCTATGATTCTCAGCTGGTTCATTTTAGATGGACAAAAGCTTGTGGAGATGGTTGGTCATCATGAGTGACGAGTATCTACATCACTGGACCAATCACGTGGCCATGGCAACATTTGGTCATTGAGGTCATCTGTGATTCCCAGCTGGTTCATTTAAAGCAGAGGGAGGAGGAGGGGGCCGACCTTCTGACGTGCCTCGCCACGGTGAGGTCCGACAGAAGTGGGGACAGGTCATCTGTCAAAACAGGTACCCCCCCCCCCCGAAAGGTGAAAAATGTGGCACCAGATGGGGGGAGGAATCAGATAAGCAGAAGTTCCACTTTTGGGTAGAACTCTGCTTTAAGATGGGTGGCAGGTTGTGCTTGATCTTCATAATTGAGAAGTATCTACATCACTGGACACATCACAGGGTAATGGCCATATTTGGTCAATGAGGCCACCTGTGATTCCTAGCTGGTTGGTTTACAATGGGAGGCAGGTGGTGGTGGTGTTTGGTCATCATGATTGAGAAGCATCTTCATCATCTGGACGCATCACAGGGTAATGACCATATTTGGTCAGTGAGGTCACCTGTGATTCTCGGCTGGTTCGTTTCAGATGGGCAAAAGGTTGTGGAGGTGGTTGGCCATCATGATTGAGGAGTATCTACATCACTGGACCAATAACGTGGCCATGACAACATTTGGTCAGAGAGGTCATCTGTGATTCCTAACTGGTTTGTTAATAAATTATTTATTTTATTTTATTTACTGTCCCTTTAAATATTTTATATTTTATCACTGTTATGTAAACATCCCTTGTGATAGCAATGATGATTGGTCCTCTGCATGGAAACATCGGGGGTCTATGAGATCCCCAGATCTCTCCTCTAACCTTGAGAGCATGAGATTTAAAAAAAAAAACCCAAAAAACATTGATCTAATGTTGTTCCAGATAAAAAAGTGGCTCTGTCATTTGCCCTGACCGGAAGTGATGAAATGCTCCTCTCTTCCAGTGCACTGAACCGCATGGAGTTGTGGCACCAGGGTGTTTTTGCCCACGTGAAAATGCGCATGTTAGCAGATGCGTGGAAGTGCCATTAAAAATGAAAGACCAGCGAGGTTGTCTGTGTGCCAGGAATGCATGTGACTTTGCATGCATCCCTGACACACAATAATGTGAACCAAGCCTAAGGCTACACTATATTACCAAAAGTATTGGGACGCCTGCCTTTACACGCACATGAAGTTTAATGGCATCCCAGTCTTAGTCCGTAGGGTTCAATATTGGGTTGGCCCCACCCTTTGCAGCTATAACAGCTTCACCTCTTCTGGGAAGGCTGTCCACAAGGTTTAGGAGTGTCTATGGGAATGTTTGACCATTCTTCCAGAAGAGCATTTGTGAGGTCAGGCACTGATGTTGGATGAGAAGGCCTGGCTCACAGTCTCCACTCTACTTCATCCCAAAGGTGTTCTATCGGGTTGAGGTCAGGACTCTGTGCAGGTCAGTCAAGTTCCTCCACCCCAAACTCGCTCATCCATGTCTTTATGGACCTTGCTTTGTGCATTGCTCCAAATCATTTGGTGGAGGGGGGATTATGGTGTGGGGGTTGTTTTTCAGGGGTTGGGCTTGGTCCCTTAGTTCCAGTGAAGGGAACTCTTAAGGCGTCAGCACACCAAGACATTTTGGACAATTTCATGCTCCTTTGTGGGAAGAGTTTGGGGATGGCCCCTTCCTGTTCCAACATGACTGCCCACCACTGCACAAAGCAAGGCCCATAAAAACATGGATGAGCAAGTTTGGGGTGGAGGAACTTGACTGGCCTGCACAGAGTCCTGACCTCAACCGGATAGAACACCTTTGGGATGAATTAGAGAGGAGACTGCGAGCCAGGCCTTCTCATCCAACATGACTGCCGACCAGTGCACAAAGCAAGGTCCATAAAGACATGGATGAGCGAGTTTGGCTGTGTCTCAGCCAATCAGGAGGAGTGTCCTGGTTGGCTTAGAGCAGCCTTTCTCAATCTTTTGAACACAGAGGAACCCTTGAAATAATTCTCCGGTCTCGGGGAACCCCTGCTAAAAATTAAAAATCTACAACTCACAATACATTAGTGTGATGGGCAATGGGATGAATGCTCCTTACACTTGTGGTCATTGGGAAGAATTACCCCCCTTACAGATAGCTAAAAAGATCAATGATGTCATTGGGAATTTATCTGAGAGGTAGAAATTGACCATTGCTCAAGGAACCCCTAGCAACCTCTGGAGGAACCCTAAGGTTCCATAGAAATCTGGTTGAGAAACCCCGGCTTAGACATTCGTGGACATCGCTGGAGAGAGATGGGGCTCAGGTAAGCATTAGAGGGGCTGCTGCACACAGAAGGCTTTTTATTTTAATGCATAGAATGCCCCTTCTGCCTTTACAACCACTCTAAGGTAAAAAATGTTTAGGTGTCCCCTCTCACCCCCCGCCCCCATTTACTTACCTGAGCCCTCATTGGATCCAGCAACATGCACGTCTGCAGCTCTTCCCCTCACTTCCGGGTCTCGCTGGCTTTACTGGGGCACCGGGAGCCATTGGCTCCCAGTGCTGTCAATCAAAGCCAGTGGCAAGGGAATGGGGAGACGCAGCAGAGGGGTTCGGCTATGAACACGCACATGTGCTCCCATGGGAGGCGGCCAGAGAGGAGGGGCCAGGAGCGCCGGTGGGGCACCCGAAAAGAGGAGGTTCTCCTGTGAACATCGCCTGATTCTTATTGTCTTTGCCAGGGCCGGCCCTACCATGGGTCCCAGTGGGTCCATTGGACCCAGGCAGCACTTTGAGAGGGGCAGCAAAATGAACCACGGCTGCCTCTTCTTCTCTTCTATTTACCCAGCAAATTGACGACCAAGATTTTTTTCATGCAGTTTTGTGTCATGATGTCAACTGCCCCCTCCCAGGCCGCTCTGCCTGCCTCTATACTACCCTAGCCTATCCCTATAATGCCCTAGCCTGTCCATATACTACCCTAGCCTGTCCATATATTACCCTAGCCTGTCCATATACTACCCTAGCCTGTCCATATACTACCCTAGCCTGTCTATATACTACCCTAGCCTGTCTATATACTACCCTAGCCTGTCCATATACTACCCTAGCCTGTCTATATACTACCCTAGCCTGTCTATGATATAAAATAATGGATGTGGGGGCCTTTTGGTGGGTATGATTTTTTTTTTTTTTGGGGGGGGACAGCATTTCATTCTTGGACCCAGGCAGCACAATGCCTTGGGCCAGCTCCGGTCTTTGCAGGAGAAGGTGACATATTGCTGTGAGAGCTCATGAAGACGATGACAGTGCCGCTGTAGGTCTCTGGCAGCGACAGCGAGCAAAGCCGCTCGGCACGTCGAACAAATATCGATGCGTTCCCCCGATACGTGACGCGCCGCTGAATGAACCCGCCATATTGTCCCCGCGCTGCGGGACGGCGGCTCAGTCAGGGCAGCCACAAAAGGCAATTAAGTTGAGCGCCTGAACGGGGGACTTGATGAATGAGCCGCTCTATAAAAGCCGGTCTGGTTATAAATAAACGCGGAGAGCGGCCGCGTCCTCGCCAAACAAAACAGTGGAGGAAGTCTTTGTCTTTACGGAAATGTTTTCCCTTTTTTTTTTTTTGTTGAACCTTCTGACAAAATAAGGAGATCGGCTAATCGATTTAAATATGCCAGGGGCAGCTGGAAAAACCACAAAGTGAAAAAGAAAACCCAGAGCTGCTACCCATAGAACAGACCGATGAAAAGAGCTCCTGGGCGCCCGATCCACAGCCGTTTCACTGAAAGCACATATAGAAGGATGATCCACACATCAAGAGTTACTCTTAAGTAATCTTCATCTTTATTCAGGAACCACAGTCCAAAACCACAGATGAATCAGTTGACGCGTTTCAGCCTAAAAGGCCTTAGTCATAATCCTTAGTTAAGACTAAGGCCTTTTTAGGCTGAAACGCATCAACTGATTTATCTGTGGTTGTGGACTGTGGTTTCTGAATAAAGATGAAGATTTTTTAAGAGCAACTCTTGGTGTGCGGATCATCCTGCTATATGGATATACTAATACAACAATGTAACTATGTACCCCATATTAATTCCCATTGGGAGGGGGGGCCGGTATCTGTGTGCCACTTTATTGTAGATTCCGATAAGCCTGCAGACCCCCACGACCACCAGCCAGGGTTGTGAGGAAGAGGTCCTTGTCCACATCAACATTGTTGAGGGCATGTGGCCTGGTATGGTTTGGGGGCACAAGCTAATCCCCCCCTTCCCATGGCTCGCCAGGTTGCATGCTTGGATTAAGGGCCTGTATGGATTTTTTGGGGGGGCTACACACATTTTTGTGTCAGATTTGAAGGGTCTGGTATAGATTCCATTTTTGCATAGGGTACCACCTTGAAATCCATACCAGACTCAAAGTACCTGGTAGGATTAACCACACTTCACTTCCGGAAGGTTTACCCCCCTTCATGACCAGGCCATTTTTTGCGATACAGCACTGTATCACTTTAACTGAGAATTGCGCGGTCATGCGACGCTGTATCAAAATAAAATTGATGATCTTTTTTCCCCACAAATAGAGTTTTCTTTTGGTGGTATTTAATCACCTCTGCGGTTTTTATTTGAACCGAAAAAGACCGGCAATTTTGGAAAAAACATTTTTTTTTTACTTTCTGCTATAAAACATCCAATAAAAAAGTGTAAAAAAATTTAATTTCTTCATAAATTTAGGCCAATATTTATTCTGCTACATATTTTTGGTGAAAAAAAATCCCAATAAGCGTATATTGATTGGTTCGTGCAAAAGTTATATTTATTTATTTATTACTAGTAATGGCGGCGATCAGCGACTTATATCGGGACTACAATATTGCGGCGGACATTCTGACACTAACTGACACGTTTGCCACTTTTTTTGGGGACCAGTGAGACTAATACAGTGATCAGTGCTAAAAATATGCACTGTCACTGTACTAATGACACTGGCTGGGAAGGGGTTAGCATCAGGGTTGATCAAAGAGTTAACTGTGTGCCTGGTCATTGTTTTTCTACACTGTGGGAGGGGCTTTTACTAGGGGAAGGCATGGATCCATCTCTCTGCATTGCAGACACACAGGATCCATCGCTTACCTGTTGTCAGAACAGCTATCTGCCTCTGTACAGAACATTCGGCAGGTGGCGGCGTACATCGAGTCCACGGTACCCGCCACCGGGCTGCTGCTGTGTGTCACAACGAGAGCGAGCTGCCAGCGCATGTGCGCTCCCTACCCGGAAGAGCCGGATCACGTATATAGGGGGTCTTTTTTTCTAAGAAAATAGGTGCAGGAACTCCCCCATTTCGAGTCACCTCTTGTCTCCACCTCCTACCCACTTCAGAACATCGTTCCTTGATTCCACCACCTACCCACCTCTGAGCACCGTCCCTTGGTTCCACCCCCTACCCACCTCCGAGCACCGTCCCTTGGTTCCACCCTTTGCCCACCTCTGAGCATTGTCCCTTGGATCCACCCCCCTACTCACCTCCAAGGATCATCCCTTGGTTCCAACTAGGCCGAGAAGGCCCATCCCTCGCGTGTACGCGACCGTCGAGCGAGAGCAACACTGTGTGTCGT
>BLSH010095248.1:42757-52972 GCA_018402905.1 Glandirana rugosa
GACTAGGCAATGGACTAACTGGGCCGAACAAATCTGGTGAGACGGAAGAGGATAGGACTGGGCCGAACAATACCTGGGACGAATGAAGACGGATTGACTATGGGCAACGGCTTGGGTCGAACGGAGACTGGTAAGAAGCGGATGGCTAAGACGACGAGACAAGTAGACACTAACTGGGCCGAACAGACTGGTTGGAGGACGGACAAAGTTGTCAGTGGACAGACGACAGGACACGAGACGTAGGTCGAGGAGACTAGCGACAGACGACGACGACAAGGACAAAAGGTCGACAGACGACAGGCCACAATGGTCGAGGTGAGGTCGTAGGTCAGAGGACGACAAACGGTCGAGGTAGGAGTGCCTCTGGCAAACAGCAGGAGACTGGATGCTGGAGTGGAGCTGGTAACACCGGACAGCAGACAGCTGGAAAACAGGAACAGCAGCAGCAGACAGCGATCAGAGGAGCTGGATGCAGAGCACAGGACAGCAGACAGGTGACTGTTGAAACAGGCAGGAGGTTGGTCAGACAAGCCGGGTCAATCACAGATGAACAGAGCAGCAGAATCGGTAGGCGAAGAATGGTCAGAGGCAAGCTGGGTTCGGCAACGGGTATCAGTTAGGCAGAAGTAAGCAGGGTCCATAACAAGCCGGGTCAGGATAGGAGAAGGCAGAGTGGTCTAAACAAGCCGGGTCAATCAGGTAACGGATCAGGTAGCAGATAACGGGCAAGCAGGTACAGGTACTGACAAGCTGCAGATCAGACAGCACTTCAGCCAAAGTCTGACTTCCTTATAAAGGCCCATGTGATGTGCTGGCAGAGATGCTGGGTCCTAGAGCCCTCCTGCTCTGACGGATTCTGGGTCCTAGAGTCCTCCTGCTATTGGTGCCCTGACAACATCCCTGCGCATGCGTACATGTGCACGCCTCCGAGCGGTCGTGGTAACCTTTGCTTGAATCCGTGCGCGCGTGTGCACAAGTGTGCGCGATCGCAACGCTCGTCTGGATTCCTGACATTGCCCCCTTCGGATGCCCATCGATATTCTTTTCTCTGGGTGAGACTGGAAAAAGGCTTTAATTAGTCTTTTTGCGTGAATATTTGATTCAGATTCCCAGGAGTTGTCTTCTGGTCCATAACCCTTCCATTTAATCAAGAATTGGGTCTGACCTTGTCTTTTCCTGCAGTCCAGAATAGCCTCCACCTCATACTCCTCGCTTCCTTCAATGAGGACTGATTCTGGTGGTCTGGACCCTCTATCAGGAAAGGGGACCGTCACTGCAGGCTTTAGCAGGGCAACATGGAATACTGGAGGAACTTGGGTGCCAGCTTCTTGGAGGGACAAGCCAACCGGAGATTTGTTGTAGAAAGCCGCACTCGCTCACCAGGCTGCAACTTCAGCTCCCCCCTTCTCTTCTTGTCAAAAGCCCTTTTGTTGTCCGCCTGTACTTTGGCGATTGCTTCCTGAAGAACCTTGTTGTTTCCGACTCAAGAAATCCACTGTCCTCTGTACCGCTGGGATTGCGGATTCAGGAGTAAAGTCAGGCAAGAAGGACAGGTTGAAGCCATAATTAGCGAAAAACGGGGATTGCCCCGTGGCCGAATGACTGGCATTGTTATAAGCAAACTCCGCAAGTGGCAGCAGAGGTACTCAATCATCCTGGGTGAAAGATGTAAAACAGCGGAGGTACTGTTCCAAAGTTTGATTGGTGCATTCCCCCTGCCCGCTGGTCTGCGGATGATAGGCCGAGGAATATGCCAACTTGATCTGTAGCAGCTCGCACAGGGCTTTCCAAAAGAGGAAAGTGAACTGGACCCCTCAGTCAGACACAATATTTGCTGGTACTCCATGTAATCTGACAATCTCCTTAATGAAGACTCGAGCTGTCTCTACAGTGGAGGGAGTGCTCTTCAAGGGTATAAAATGAGCCATCTTGCACAGACGATCGACAATCACAAATATTGCCGTACAGCCCCCGGAAGGTGGTAACTCAACAACAAAGTCCGTGGAGATCATCTGCCAGGGTCTGTCTGGGATGGGCAAAGGTTTGAGTAGGCCCCAGGCCCGGCTTCTTGCTTTCTTGTTCTGGATACAGACAGGACAAGAACTTACGTATTCCCTGCAAAAGTCCTCCAACTTGGGCCACCAGAAAGTACGCTGCACCAGTTCTGTGGTCTTGTGAATGCCGAAGTGACCTGCCAGGGGATGGTTATGCAGACTTTTAAGAACTTGTACCCGAACATTCTCTAGAAGGAAGATTTGATCTCTCCAAAGCAGATTGTCCCGGCAAGCGAGGGTTAATGCGGCAGGACTGGACTGGGACATGGGGGCCTGTTTAATCTGAGACAAAAGATCTGCTTGTAAAAGAAGAAAACTACTCACTGGCAAGATGGTATCGGGAACAGAGGAGTCTCTGGGGCCGTTGTACATCCAGGACAAGGCATCAGGCTTGGTGTTCTTTGACCCAGGACGGTACGTAATATGGAAGTTGAAACGGGAAAAGAACAAGGCCCATCTGGCCTGCCGTGGTCTCAAGCATCTGGCTGATCGTAGGTACTCAAGATTCTTATGATCGGTGTAAATAAGAATCAGATGGGTTGCACCTTCCAGCAGATACCTCCAGAGCTTCCGTGAAAAGAAGGCCACAGGGTGTAAGGTGTCCTTGACTCCCTGATGCTGGGATATGACTGCCCCTACTGCAATTTCAGAAGCGTCAACTTCAAGGACGTAGGGAAGTGCCAGATGCCTACATACTTTTACTAATAGGTGTCCCTCATCCCCCTCTCAGGAAGTTGGGAGGTATGATGTACTATGATGTACCAATCTCCACTCAGATCTTGGTGACCTGATATAAAGACTTGTACTTACAGAAAAGAGCTCCAGCGGCTCTTCTCAGAATGAGGAAAGGACATCACTTTTTATTCTGGGATGAGCCTCTCTGCATGTGCGTCTGGGTCGATTGCCAAGATCTCTTGAAACTGGTATCTCTGGAGTAATGACAGCTCACCCAGGACTAGAAACAGTCCTGACTCTGGTGGGTCATGTGGACCAGGGTAGCTGTCACTTGCTCATGACTGAATTTGGTACTCGCTCTGGTCCTTCTGTAGCGCCCTCTACTTCTAGGTAGGTGCTTAGTGATAGATTTTTTTGCAGGTGAGGTAAATTTAGTCAGGTCTGACTTAAATGCAGGCCTGATTGTTTTGATTCTGGGCAGGGGAGTGGCCAAGGGAGTGACTGGTGACTGTAGGTAGTAACACCCTTGGTAACCCCTCCTTTCTGGTTCAGAAAGTTCTGGAAGGAAGGGTGGGGAAAAGGAGGTGAAGCTTCCTGAGGTATCTTAAGGAGCTCTGACCAATTCCCAACCAACCTGGATTGGCAGGGGGCAGGTGTCCTTAATTTCCCAGGGTCAGCCCAGTCTGGGAGAAGAGTTTGGGTGGAAGAACTGGGAGATGGAACACTAGTTGTGGAGGCCAGGAGGGAGCCCCTAGTTTGGGGGGGTGACTTTGGGCCTGGAGGCTCGGGAGTTAAAAGGAACCCTCGTACAAACCCAAGGGGAGTTCTGACCAAAGAGAGCAGGAGAAGGCAACGGAGTGGTGCTGCCGGGCAAATCTCTCAGGAGGAATCCACCAGGTGTCAGTGAGTGACACAAACCCAGGGAAGCTGGAAGAGGCATACCGGAGCAGATTGGGTTAAGAGACAGTCTGAGAGGGTTGCAAGAGCCAGTTGGGACTGTGGTGTCACGGGGGCAGTAAGAGGGCCAATGCAGTCAGGATGGCTGGCAGGGCCTGGAAGAAGGCCACGCAACAAACTTTTATACACTATAGGGGCCCTGTGGCTGCAAAGGGCAGTTACTGAGGTTTGGCCAAAACCAGTGCAGGCCTCACCATGTGCTAGCTAGGCCGGAATAAGTATTGTGTTGGAGAGAGGAACCAGGAGTAAGCTGAGAAGCAAGATTGTGCTGGAAGAGGAGAAGTGTATATATTGAGTCCCGTATATATAGAAGGTCCCGTGAAAGAACTATTAATCCGTGGGCATCCCATAATTACCCCTTTCCCCATCTAAGTTTAACCCCTAATAAAACAACAAAACAAAGTACCGGCCGATTCTCTGACTCTGGATGTAAGGAAAAGTGTGATTGAGGGCAGTGTGACAGGTGGAACCACAACTTCCAGCAACCCCATGGGGACACGGCTACACTTCTTTATTAAAGCTCACCTATACCATTTTTGTATCTGACACTTTTTTTTCATTAGATATCCAATCCTTGTAAACCTCTATAAAACAACTTTGAAATGTGCCATTATCATGTCATGTGATTTGGTTGTATGTTTTTTTTGTTTTGGTAAAAAGACATGTGTATGTTAAAGGCCTACTATGAGAAAAAAAAGTATTCTGATAATTATATGCAGTTTAACCCCTTCACAGCAGAGGGTAAAACTATTCTTGCCTGAACATAGTTTTGGAACTTTGACATGTTAATAAAAGTGTACATATCATCACAACTAATAGTGTATCCAGGTGAATTATACCTTATTGTTTTCAGTACCTAGTGGGCTTTTATTTGGTGGTAAATGGATATCCCCGATTTTTCCTGTATTATCAAAGGAAAATTGGCACAAAATAGTAAAAAATAATTTTTTTTTTTTTTATAATTGACAATTTTTATTGAGATTTTTTAACACTGTTCATTAAAAAAATAGAAAAAAGAGAAGTAAAAAATAACTTTCACTGGGAAGCGTGCAAGCTTCCAATAATGAACTAAGAAGAGGTGCATACAGTTAAACAACTGCCTCAGGTCCGAGGAATAAGTATAATTACTTAATTCTATATTGGAGGAAGTACAGGAACCATAAGCATACTATCAATAAATGAACATCTTATAGTAGGGTGCCAGTGAAATTCAAAAAGAAGAGGATAATAAAACAAAGCAAAGAACACACAAAAAAAAAGAGGGGGGGATTGAAAGAGTAGGTCAACCAATCGGGCTCGTCACTCCTGGGCCAGAGGGCTCTTTCTTTCAGACAGAAGAAGGGCTTAAGATATCATAGGGAATCTATCCTGAAGGTACCAAGGCTCCCATATCACATTATGATGATCTACCCTATCAGCTAATCGGGCTGTCATAGATTCCATAACCTCCACATCCTTGATCACAGCATAGAGATTATTCAAAGTCTGCGGAGTCCGTTTTTTCCAATTAAGGGCTATCAAACACCTAGCCGCCGTTAGGAATTAGGTGGCCAAATTTTTGGCTAGTCTGGAAAATTTAGGAGGGAGAAGTCCCAATAGGTAAAGTTTTGGATGAAGGGGAAAAGCCATCTCAAACAGCCGCTGGAGAAGATCCTGAATGGAGCACCAATAAGGTTGTAAAGATGGGCATTGCCAATAGACATGAAGTAATGTGCCCCGGTCTCTGAGACATCTCCAGCAGCGATCAGAGACCGACAGATAAATAGCATGTAAACGGGTTGGTGTCATGTACCAGGAAAACAATACCTTGCATGTGTTCTCTTTGTATAACATACAAATAGAGCTTTTCGCCGCACGGGACCAAATAGATTGCCATTGTTCCAGGGAGAGTTCTTCTCCAAGGGCCTTCTCCCATTTTAGCATGTAACTATGTTTTCCTTGGGTATCCACATTATAAATGTTTAAAAGCTTAAAAATATCCAAAGTTAATCCCTTTTGTGAAGAGTCAGACAAGACTAGGCACTCGAGTGGGGTCAGTTTAGAAAATTGAAGGTTGGGCGTAAGAGTAAGGGCGTAGTGCCGAATTTGAAGGTAACCAAAAAGGCACCACGAGGTAGATCATGTTTCTCTCTGAGCTCTGCAAAGGGTAGCAATACTCTTGTGACTGGATTCACTGTGTAACCATAGTGAAAGAGATTCCTCTGCACCCAGGGAGAAATCATCTGGTTAGTTAGACTGTCTGGTAGTTAAGTATTATAGAGGAAAGCTTTCAATAGGGAGGCTTCGGTTTGGAGACAGTGGGTATGTTTTAGCTGTTGCCATATGTTGCACACTAAATTCATGGTGTGTAACAAAGAAGCAGTGGGGATATCCGCATCAACGTTCCAAAACATGTTGTTTGTATTGATCGGAGCTATCCATAATTTATCTATTTGGGTCCAGTGATTATACGCTGGAAGGGTGACCCATGACACTGTAGCCCGCAATTGGGCAGCATGATAATAGCAGAGTAGATTCAGAAAAGCCAAACCACCTTCATTGCGAGAGGCGTAGAGTTTTGAACGGGCTATTCTATGCTGTTTATAATTCCAAATGAAATTTAGGAGGTCTGCCTGAAGTTTCCTAATCTGTATGGAAGGGATGGGCACAGACAAGGTCAGAAAACCGTACAAGATCTTGGGTAAAATTGTCATTTTGACCGAAGCTATAAGTCCTAGCCACAAAATTGGATAGTGTCTCCATTTAGCTAGAAGGGATCTAATAGATGCAAAGAGAGGTTTAAGGTTCGTGTTGTATAGGGACTCATATGGGGGGGGGTGAGGTGTACCCCTAAATATTTGATGGCATGGGTTTTCCACGTATAAGGGAAGTTTTGCGTGAGGTGTTGAATCTCTGAATGAGGCATGTTAAGCGGGAGAGATTCTGACTTAGCAGGTTTGACCTTATAACTAGATAAAGGCCCACATTATTCCAGTAGTTTGTGAAGATTGGGTAGAAGTTACGTGGGGGTGTGTCAGGGTAAGGAGAATGTCATCTGCAAATAAGGAGATTTTTAACTCACGTCCCCTGACCGATATCCCACTAATATTAGGTTCCTGTCGGATCCGGGCCGCCAAAGCCTCGATACACTGGGCGAAAAGTAATGAAGAGAGCGGACATCCTTGCCTTGTCCCATTTAAAATGGTGAAGGGAGGGGAGGCTGCATAGGGAGTTTTAATTGAAGCAGAAGGAGCTGCATACAGATGTTGAATTGCCCTGAAGAACGATCCCCGAAAGCCCAGATGTTCAAGGGTCGTAAACATAAACTGCCATCTAAGCCTATCAAAGGCCTTTTCAGCATCTAAATTGAGCTCTGTGCTCTGCCTATTCAATATATCTATTAGGTTAATGGCTCTTCTGGTATTATCCCCTGCCTGTCTCCAGGGGACAAAACCCACCCGATCTTTGTGAATTAAAGAAAGGAGAACTTAATTTAAATGGAGAGATAGCAGTTTTGTGAAGACCTTTAAATCTGACTTTAATAAGGCTATAGGCCTATAGTTCCCACATTGTGTATGATCCTTGTCAGGCCTAGGTAATAGAGTTAGATGAGAGGTTTGCATGTCCCGCGGGATCTCATTTTTATGCATAAACCCGGCAAAAAGGTCTTAAAATATTCATATGGGAGGCCATCTGGCCCTGGGGCCCAGTGCTGGACTGGCGTATGAGGATTTTTCCCGGCGGGCTGGCCATCCTGGGGCCGCTGTCAGCTAGGAGCTTTTTTTTTTCTTAACAAGAACAGCACAGAGAACAGCGGCTTCACTGTGAATAGGAGGTGGGGCTGGCTGAGGAACTGTCTAGGGGGCCGGAGGAGCGAGTGACCAATAATGAAGCAGGCAGTGTATCCCTCCTCCCCCCTCTCCAGCCCGCCACATTTGAGTGTATACAGGTGCTGGATTGGGGCTGAATGGTACCTGGAGTCAAAGAGAAACAGCATGGTATGACCCCAGCAACAGGAGAACTAATCCTGCAGCACAGAGAACTAGCTGAATGGAAACAAGACAGTACAATGTCACATGCAATGCTGGCCGGCCGGTGCCTTCCAGAAATTTATGTGATCAGACAGTATGCAGTGCTACCGATCAGCTCCCCTCCCCCCTCTTGTCTCGCTCTGTACTGCTTTTGTTTTGCTTTTTTTATAGCTGCTTAAAGCGGAGTTCCGCCCACATAATTTTTTTTTCTTTTTGGCATCGACTGTTGTTAGTCAATAGATATAACCTTTGGTTTGTTTGCTTTCAATCCGCCTATGAATCTAATTCATTTTTTACTTACAATTTAGTTCTTCTCTTAGCTGGTCGTTCCATTTTAGTTGAGGGCATCTGAAGCCCATCCGTACCCTCCTCGCATCTCTTCCTGAAAGAAGTGCATGCTGGATAACCATCATGCACTTCTCAATCTCGTGCATGCACACTGGACCGGCGGCCGCATAGCCGAGTGTAATACAGGGATGCTCACTGACCCCTGGGAAATGATGACTCACATCTCCCAGGAGTCCAGATGAGGCAAGAAGTGATGCGGAGAGACGTGGACCCAGAAGTGGAAGATTACAGAGACCTCCAAGCAACAAGGCACTTAGGGTGAGTATAATCATTATTTTTCCTCCAAAGGTGAGTCACATTCATTAAAGGACTTAAAAGATGTAAAGAAAATTTTCTGGCTGGAACTCCGCTTTAGCCTGATCACTGTCTGATCACTGATAAGATGCCTGGGAGACGCTGCAGCCGGCCCCATTCTGTGTCCAGTGACAGTGTGACATCTATTCAGCTATGTAGCCAGAGCTCTGTGTATGCTGCAGGGGTTATGTGATGTTTTTGGAAGGATTTACTGCTGGTTCAGGTTATCAGCTCCACAGAATCATTAATTGTTTGCTGTCCTCCACTCATCCTGAGTGGTTCACTGTAAGACAATTTATATTTGGGAAATTGGATGTGCTGCTGCCTTGTCATTTGGTTGTACTTTCAAAGGAGGATTCGTGATTTGATGATGCAAAGCTGGTTTAAATAGAATGGAGCAGCCCTGCGATACTATGTGCTTTTAGTCCAGGTTCACATTATAGCAATGCAGGAACCAGTGCAATTCCAGCGCAGGTTCCAGGCATTGCATCTCCCCCGCAGGCAGTTCACACTGCCCTCTGTAGACCACTGTGGGTGTCATTACAATGTTAATGACACCCACAGATCGGCCACAGATCGCGGTGCAAACTGTTGATTCGGATAGGAATCGGATCGCATGTTTGTTCCAGTGCAGGGGAAAAAATGTCCCTGCACCCTTTTTTCTGCAAATCCAATGTGAGTTCAGCCATACAACTGTATGGCTGAACTTGCTTTCACAGACATTGCATGTGATCAGCACCTGCAATGCAGGTGTGAATCACATGCAATAACTGTGATCACACTCATGTGAACCCAGGCTTACACTAGTTTCAGCCATAAATGCAGTCTCTCACCATCTCCTGTACCTTGTCTGCAGTCTCTGACCATCTCCTGTACTATGTCTGCAGTCTCTAACCATCTTTTGTATCATGTCTGCAGTCTCTAACCATCTCTTGTATCATGTCCTCAGTCTCTAACCATGTCTTGTATCATATCAGCAGTCTCTGACCATCTCTTGTATCATGTCTGCAGTCTCTAACCATCTCTTGTATCATGTCTGCAGTCTCTAACCATTTCTTGTACCGTGTCTGCAGTCTCTTAGGGCCGGTTCACACTTACGTGGCACGACTTCGCGGCCCGTTCACATCTAGGCGAATTGTCAGGCGACTTGAGTCGCCTGACAATTCGCCTCAATGCTGTGCAATGGAACCGTTCTAATAGGAGCGAATCGCTTCGCTCAGCCTTAGAAAAATGGTCCCTGCACTATTTTCAGGCGGCTTGCATTGACTTCTATGATAGAAGTCTCCTTGCAAGCCGCGTTGAGATCGCCTCAGGCGCCGCATTGCGCCGCGTAAGTGTGAACCGGCCCTAACTATCTCTTGTACTATTTTTACTGGATGACCAAGGAACAACCGGGACCTGAGCACCTGATTGGGATGTGCTAATCCATTGAGAAGACTTCAGTTCCTGGAGTTCAGAGCGGTGTGTTTGTTACAGGTTATCTCTTGTACTATGTCTGCAGTCTGACCATCTACTGTACTATGTCTGCAGTCTCTAAACCATCTCTTGTATCATGTCTGCAGTCTCTAACCATCTCTTGTATCATGTCTGCAGTCTCTGACCATCTCTTGTACTATGTCTGCAGTCTCTGACCATCTCTTGTGCTATGTCTGCAGTCTCTGACCTTCTCTTGTGCTATGTCTGCAGTCTCTGACCATCTCCTGTACTATGTCTGCAGTCTCTAACCATCTCTTGTATCACGTCTGCAGTCTCTGACCATCTCTTGTATCACGTCTGCAGTCTCTGGCCATCTCTTGTATCATGTCTGCAGTCTTTGGCCATCTCTTGTATCACGTCTGCAGTCTCTGACCATCTCTTGTATCATGTCTGCAGCCTCT
>BLSH010095248.1:62262-81542 GCA_018402905.1 Glandirana rugosa
CAGCGAAATTGACTGTTAACGCGCCAGCACGCTGCAACATGGGTTTGTTTTAAACGCAGGAAAAAAAGGGTCTTTGTCTCGAAAGAAAACCACCATAAACTAGTGGCGCGTCGCACGACCGCGCAATTGTCAGTTAAAGCGACGCAGCGCCGAATCGCAAAAAGGGCTCCGGTCCTAAAGCTGGAAATCCTTCCGGGGCTGAAGTGGTTAATGTCAGAGATCATCAATTTAAAGTCCTCTTTAGTGGGTAAGGAATGAAGTTGCTCGCGCCAAGAGACCAGTTCATCCGCAATGAGGATGGAAGGTATCTTGGGGAGGGAGCGGGTGGGGACTATTGCCCGGGGGGGGGGGGGAGTCCCACTGTTCAAACCATTCTCTTTGTCTCTCTGAGTGGGTGATATGGAGGGCAAGAGGGGTTCCCTTAGGCCTGCAGGACGGGAGGTGGCCGTTGGAGTAACTGCAACTAGGCAGGTGGCACTGGGTTCCCGTGAGCGAGGCGCTCTCTGTGGCTGTGGTGAGCTCAGAAGCGAGGATGGTGTCTGGGCGGTGGTAGAAGTAGGCTGTAACTGTGGCAGGGATTGGGAGCGGCCCGGATGGTGGGATGTGGAGAGTCCCTAGTTCAGGAATGTTGGCGGAGTTCCCTGAAAGGAGAGGGAGTCCTTATCATGTTCTCTGGGGGGTGAGGGGGCAGGAAATGTGCTCACCTGCGGGGATAGCGGAGCCCCCCCAGCAAGATGGAGGAGCCTGGTCCACGTGATGTGATGGATGCGGTCAACATGATAGTGGTGGAGCTGGAGTGGTAGAGGGGAGTCTGGGCCCACTGTGGGCTGGCAATCTGCTGTCGGAGGCGCCAGTGAGTTCCAGAGCTGCCGTCTGCCTCGAGCCCGAGGCCTCAGGAGAGGGAGAGGCTGCTTGTGAGGAGCGTTGCGGCGCCATTTTGCTCTCTTCTCATGGTGAAGGACCGGTTGCCCCGATGATCCTCCCTGCTTCTGTGAGCGGGTGCAACGGTTTCTGCCCATTTAGCTGCCGTGGTTTGCCCAAATGGAGTGTAAATTGAGCAGGTCCGTGGAGAGCAGGAGGATGACACATCCATCTTGCTCAGCATCCAGCCACACCCCCACATATTTAAAAATATACCTTTATATTCCTTGCTATTACCATTACCTACCACCAAAGTACGACCCAAAATAAATCCTCCTGCTCCAGATGATCTCAGCGATACCACATATATGTGTAATAGCTGTTATTCGTACCCCTAGTGAAGAAAAAAATAGTATGCCTTTTTGCTTTTTTTATCCTACCTAAAACACACTGACACTGAAAATACTTTTTTTTTTAATTCCTAGCTAAAATACAGTAACTCTGACCTTTGACATTAACCTTGAACCCAATGCTAACGCTGACACTGACCTTGATCATATATTTATTTTTTTATTATTATTAATATTTTTTTATACACCCACGTTGTCAACACTTTTCTCCTATAGCAATGAGAAAAAGACACAGTGGGGTTGATTTACTAAAACTGCATGGTGCAAAATCTGGTGCAGCTCTGCATAGAAACCAATCAGCTTCCAGGTTTTATTGTCAAAGCTTAATTGAACAAGCTGAAGTTAGAAGCCGATTGGCTACCATGCACAGCTTCACCAGATTTTGCACTCTCCAGTTTTAGTAAATCAAACCCAATGTATCTTTTTCTCCATTCAAGATGAGAAAAACAACATGGGGTGGGCTACACAGTGACTGATCTGTGTGATAGCCAGTCAGAGGCTATCACAGATTGGAAGAAGATTCACTTCCGTGAAGCCCATATATGTGTATGTTCGTCAGGAAGGGTTATTATAATACTATTATTATTATTATACGTGATGTATAAAGCGCCAACGTTTAAACATGTTATGCTTAGACTGATCTGTTGATTGCCTTGAAAATGTAACACCATCAAAAGAAGGCCTGGAGAACTAAATAATGGGAGGGGATGGGGGAAATATTTTTCACAAATAAACAAATAAATAGAACAAATGGAAAAGTGTAAAATATGTATATACCTTTAAATTTCCAGAACCTAATGATTATTTGGTCAAGGTAAAAGTCACATAAAAACACACAATTAAAGGTTTTTTTTTTAGTTTTGGACAGAGTGAAGTGGAATTAGAACACCTGTCAGTTCTTTATGCACCCACTGGCAGATACACTCTATTTGTCCTCTTTACTGGTATCTCTCAGAGTGAGAGAAAATCTCACATTTTGGGTTGTCCCCAGAACAGTAATAGAGGGAAATGCTAGTGACCCGATGATAAACAGGAATTCCCCTACTTTGGAAGGATATCCTAACACTTTCTGTTGTGGCTATAGGATGGGAAGTAAAGGGAAATCTCCCTAATGGGAAGCAAATGGTAAAATAAATAAATGAGTAAACTCGACGGGTTATAACCCTCCCATACTCTATCCAAAATGAAAACAAAAAGTTTTGCCTTTAGTTTTATTTTTATTTTTTTGATCAAAAAATCTGGTTTATTAAGTTTATACATAGAAGCAATACATGACCATTGGTATTAAGTTTACATTTCTTTACAACATTGTGAGGTAATAGAGAGCGCAGAATAATACATATCATACAATTCCGCAATCGAGTATTTTATCAACCTGCACAATAATGAGGTTACGTATCAACCCGGTTTGTACTATTGTTCGGTACACGTATCTGAACTAGACAGCCACCTATGCCTTTCGTTTTACTTTAATGCATAACAGAATTGTACAGAATTCAATGTCAGCACCCTCAACTTCAGCAGTCTGGGGATTTGAAATCCCTTCTTATCTAGCTCTTTTCTGTCAGCGCTTCCAGGACAGTCTAGATAGGCTCTAATTCAGTGGTAGGCAACCTGCGGCTCTCCAGCTGTTGCAGAACTACAAGTCCCATCATGCCTCTGGGAGTAATTGGAACTGCCAGCCTTGCAATGCCTCATGGGAAATGCAGTTCCACAACAGCTGGAGAGCCACAGGTTGCCTACCCCTGCTCTAATTCAGTGCCCTCACATCAATGGCACTGACCAATCAGAATCCATCTGGTTTGTACTGGAAGCACTGACAAAGAAGAGGGAGGAGACCAGGGATTTGAAATCCTCTCTTGTGCAACGGAATAAATGTCAGCCAACAGTGATATTCTCCTCCTCGGGCTCCTCTCCAATACAGCAGGCTGTTCAATTAGCAGGAAGCCTCAGAGACACAGATCCTTTTTCTCCATGTTGTCCCCAAAGTTATAAGACAGAAGGAAGAGGCTTCATGGTGCAATATTCCAAGAGTAACATTTATTTAAAATAGTAACACTTACATCTGAAAACATGGTAGAAGGTAAAATCACACAGCCACGGCTCTGGTCAGCAGGCTGATACGTGGTGACGTCAAGGAATGCTGCTCCAGGGTGGTAATATTTGACATCCAACTGTTCTAGTAAGCGGCGCTGATTGTTTGTGAGAAGGAGCACTGGGTGAACACATTGGGGTTGATTTACTAAAGGAAAATAGACTGTGCACTTTGTACAGTGCAGTTGCACAGTGCAAGAGCAGTTGCTGCAGAGCTTAGTAAATGAGCAGAAGCTCTGCTGACTTTCATCAGCCAATCATGTCTCTGTCCCCCAAAATGTATATGTATTTTATGTATTGTTTGAAATGTCTCATCAAAGTGTATTTGTTATCCGTCTAGAATTTATGCATGCCTAAAAGGTTCCTGATGAAGCTAAGAATTGCGAAACATGTTAAACATACAGGCAATCTAACTACATTCTGGTTATTTTAATCAATTGTATTCTTAGTGGTAGTGTTGCATTTTGTACTACAATGTATTGATGAACTGTTATACGTTTGATCCAATCTTTTTGAACATATTATCTTTGTGATAAAATAAAGTTTGAATGATTTTAATCTATACATGTAGTTTAATTGTGTTGGCACCATAAAAATCCCATTTTTTCGTTGAATTTTTTATTATCTAACCAGGGATGAAGGTGCCTTTGACCCCCTGAAATAGCACTATTTTCAATTATTCATCATCCAATCATGTGCAAGCAAAAATGCTGTTTTTTCCCCCCTTGCGTGTGATTGGGTATTCTTTGCAAAGTGAACCTTTAGGCCCCTTTCACACGGGCGGCTGTTCTGCCGCTGTTAAAAGCATGTTTTGTTATTTTGAAATTCCAAGACTCCAGACACGACGACTACTTGCACTTCTACATTGCGTTTAGCTGCGTTAAATGCAGTTGTGTTTAGCTGCAGTGGAACATTCTTGACATTTCTGAAGTGCTTCCTGTTGATTTTCTTTGCTTGTTGCAGTTGCTATCTGCAGGTGACACAGTGCACTGCTTTTACCTGCAATTATGTGCAGATAGCTGCGCTACATCGTTCCTGGATGCAGTCAAATCAATTTTTTCTAATTGCACATAATCGTCTGTAACAAAACCGTTGCTAAATGCAGAGTGTGAATGGGGCCATAGGAAAGCATTGTCTGAGTATGGCTGCGGTAGATAACTTCATCTATCCGCAGCTAAAAGCTGAATTCTATCCGTCCGTGTGAAAGGGGCCTTACCTCATTTACTAAACTCTGGAGCAACTGCTCTTGCAGAGTGCAACTGCACTTTGCAAAGTGCACAGTTTATTTGCCTTTAGTAAATTAACCCCATTGCATCCATGTATCATTTTTCATCTGTTGGACTTTCTAATTGTTACAATTATATACTATACAATTAGTGTGTGGCACAATATTGTATTATTTTGGAGTCTATGATTTTTTATCTCTAATTTTGCATATATTTTCATTTGGATGTGCGCTTATGTTTGTGCATATATACAGTATCTCACCAAAGTTTTTTTTGTAAATAATTTATTCTATATTTTCATGTGACAACACTGAAGAAATGACACTTTGCTACAGTGTAAAGTAGTGAATGTACAGCTTGTATAACAGTGTAAATTTGCTGTCCCCTCAAAATAACTCAACACACAGCCATTAATGTCTAAACCGCTGGCAACAAAAGTGAGTATACCCCTGAGTTAAAATGTCCAAATTGGGCCCAAAGTGTCAATATTTTGTGCGGCCACCATTCTTTTCTAGCACTGCCTTAACCCTTCTGGGCATGGAGTTCACCAGAGCTTCACAGGTTGCCACTGGAGTCCTCGTCCACTCTTCCATGACGACATCACGGAGCTGGTGGATGTTAGAGACCTTGCGCTCCTCCATCTTCACATGCCCCACAGATGCTCAATAGGGTTTAGGTTTGGAGACATGCTTGGCCAGTCCATCACCTTTACCCTCATCTTCTTCAGCAAGGCATTGGTCGTCTTGGAGGTGTGTTTGGGGTCATTATCATGTTGGAATACTACCCTGTGGCCCAGTCTCCAAAGGGAGGGGATCATACTCTGCTTCAGTATGTTACAGTACATGTTGGCATTCATGGTTCCCTCAGTGAACTGTAGCTCCCCAATGCCGGCAGCACTCATGCAGCCCTAGACCATGACACTCCCACCACCATGCTTGACTGTAGGCAAGACACACTTGTCTTTGAACTCCTCACCTGGTTGCCGCCACACACGCTTGTCACCATTTGAACCAAATACGTTTATCTTGGTCTTATCTGACCACAGGACATGGTTCCTGTAATCCATGTCCTTAGTCTGCTTGTCTTCAGCAAACTTTTTGAGGGCTTTCTTGTGCATCATCTTTAGAAGAGGCTTCCTTCTGGGATGACAACCATGCAGACCAAATTGATGCAGTGTGCGGCGTGTGGCCTGACCACTGACAGGCTGACCCTCCACCCCTTCAACCTCTGTACTAATACTGGTAGCACTCATACGTCTATTTCCCAAAGACAACCTCTGGATATGACGCTGAGCATATGCACTTAACTTCTTTGGTTGACCATGGCGAGGCCTGTTCTGAGTAGAACCTGTCCAGTTAAACCGCTGTATGGTCTTGTCCACTGTGCTGCAGCTCACTTTCAGGGTCTTCTTATAGCCTAGGCCATCTTTATGGAGCGCAAAAATTTTTTTTTTTTCAAATCCTCAGAGAGTTCTTTGCCGTAAGGTGCCATGTTTAACTTCCAGTGACCAGTATGAGAGAGTGAGAGCGATAACACCAAATTGAACACACCTCGTCCCCATTCACACCTGAGACCTTGTAACACTAATGAGTCACATGACACTGGGGAGGGAAAATGGCTAATTGGGCCCAATTTGGACATTTTCACTTAGGGGTGTACTCACTTTTGTTGCCAGGGGTTTAGACATTAATGGCTGTGTGTTAAGTTAATTTGAGGGGACAGCAAATTTGCACTGTTATACAAGCTGTACACTCACTACTTTACATTGTAGCAAAGTGTCATTTCTTCAGTGTTGTCACATGAAAAGATAGAATAAAATATATACAAAAATGTGAGGGGTGTACTCACTTTTGTGAGATACTGTATATTACTAGCTGAGTATTCTGGCTAATTTTAAGCAGCAGCACAATTTTATCATTTTTTATTTTTGGGTAAGCGCAAATATATATTTATATACATTTCAAATCCTTGAACCGCTGAAGCGGCCGTGGGGGTGCTGACAGCTTGGCAAACCTGGAGGTAAGTACAGCGGGAACCGGGGCAGGGGTGGGGAGGATATGCTGTGTTTGTTCACCTTTACATATTTTTCTGTAAAGGTGAACTATTCCTTTAAATATCCGTGTTTCTATGTATAGCTTAAATTGGAATAAAAAACAATGCTGACAAGTAGGGTTTATATGACAGAAGATCATTACATGCCTGACGAAGGGGCCCTGCGTGGCTCCAAAAACAGTGCACTGCTTTGTGTTGTGATCATGCAAGAAAATCTGGTTGGACGCTACCCTGCCAATCCATGGTGTGCTGGCAAATATCTCCATTGTGACTTTCTGAACCAGTAACCAAGCTGGTTGTTGCTGCAGCACCCAAACCTTTTGAGCTTATCCAGGAACATGTGTGATGGGAATATAGAGTAGTACTATATGACAGAAGAGACCCTATTGGTCACTTATGTCATAAATACTTCTTCCTGCCTGTAATGTGCAACAAGCCGTGCATGCGCAGCTCAGCATACATTTATGGTACCTCTTTTTGCCATGATAATGTGACTCCCACGTGAACAGACTGAATCGTGACTGTGCTCTTCAGTGGCTCTCGTCCTACCTATCCCATCGCACTTTCAGCGTAACCTACAATTCTACCTCCTCCTCTCCTCTTCCCTTCTCTGTTGGGGTCCCCCAGGCTTCTGTTCTTGGACCCCTCTTATTTTCAATATACACCTCTTCCCTGGGTCGGCTGATAGCCTCCCACGGCTTTCAATATCACTTATATGCTGACGATACCCAAATCTACCTCTCCACCCCTCAACTCACCCCATCAGTCTCCTCACGTATCACTAGCTTATTAACAGACATATCTGTCTGGATGTCACACCACTTTCTCAAACTCAACTTGTCCAAAACTGAACTCATAATATTTCCTCCCCCACGTTCCAGTTCCCCCAACTTCTCTGTCAAGAGCAATGGCACAACCATACACCCATCCCCACATGTCAGGGTGCTTGGTGTTATCCTGGACTCTGAACTCTCCTTTTGGCCCCACATACAATCACTTTCTAAGGCTTGCCGTCTCAGTCTCTGCAACATCTCTAAAATACGTCCCTTCCTAACCAATGAAACGACAAAGCTCCTGATTCACTCCCTGGTCATCTCTCGCCTCGACTACTGCAACTCCCTCCTCACTGGTCTACCTTTAAATAGACTAGCCCCTCTCCGGTCCATCATGAATGCCGCTGCCTCATCCACCTTACAAACCGCTCAACGTCTGCCACCCCCCTCTGCCAATCCCTCCATTGGCTGCCACTCGCCCAACGAATTAAATTTAAAATACTAACAATCAGCTACAAATCCATCCACAACTCTGCTCCCAGCTACATCACCAACCTTGTCTCAAAATACCAACCTAACCGTCCTCTTCGCTCCTCCCAAGACCTCCTGCTCTCCAGCTCCCTCATCACCTCCTCTCATACTCGCCTCCAAGACTTCTCCCGAGCCTCTCCCATCCTCTGGAACTCCCTACCCCAATCGGTCAGAATGGCCCCAAATCTATCCACCTTCAAGCGATCCCTGAAAACTTTTCTCTTCAGGGAAGCCTATCCTGCCACCACCTAATAACTTCACTCCTTTTTTTCTCAATCCGCTCATCCCCCGCAGTTTACTGCCCTTTTGTATCATTTAACCCTCCCTCCTAGATTGTAAGCTCTAACGAGCAGGGTCCTCTGATTCCTCCTGTATTGAATTGTATTGTAATTGTACTGTCTGCCCTAATATTGTAAAGCGCTGCGCAAACTGTCGGCGCTATATAAATCCTGTATAATAATAATAATAATAATCTAGAAGGAAGATCTGGAGAAGATGGAAGCATGTGCGATCACAGAGTGCTGACAGCGCAACCATGGAGGCCATCTTTTGACAGGTAATGGTTCCAATATCCTGTGCATACTAGCACATTATGGCATGAGGCTCCTGGGGGCCAATTAATAAAAAAAATAGTGGAGTTTAATTTTGCTTTAATAATACTGTATATGTATATAGAGTCAACCATAGAACATATTTTATTGCTGGTTTTGCCTTGCTGTTCTTTTTATTTTATTGCAAGTCAAATAGATAGGCTGTATCTGGTTGAAAATAATAAGCCCTCTGCAGTCTCTCATAGCATGAAACACTCAAAATGTTCCTTGTCGTCTGTGACTATATGATCTTTTTGTTATTTTTGCTTTTTAAATTAATGCAAGAAGGGATTTACTTTATTTTTTTAACCAAATAATTATGTAATGTGGTTACGTTGTTATAGCTTATGCCATAAAGACTCATGTAGGGCTCGACCTTTAATAACAGATCCTTGATAAGATGTTAGTGGTGTTTAAGTGAATAACATTCACAAATATATTTAAGAAAACAGTACTAAAGTTATAGATGTGTTTGGCAATAGCTCTTTAATCCTTCAGCTTTCAAGGATATGTTTCCTGCTGATCAAAGGGTTAAAACAAGCTCACGCCATTGATTAATAAATACATATATCCGCCTGGAATATTTTTTTATTCCAATAGCAATGCAAATAAGCAGAAGCACAAATTAAATTCTACACCTGTACACAGTCAGTATATAAAAGAGAATTTTTGCGGTACATATCACACTATTGTGTGATCAACAGAAACTCCAAGTACTGCTTGGCATTTCTTCATAAGGATCAAAAAGTCTTGACCAAAAACAGTTTGTGGTACAGATGTTTGAAGCTTTGTGAAGCTAGAGTCTGGTAGATATCACAAAAATCTCAGGGGTGCGTTCTGTGCTAGGCTGGTTTCTGTAATTGTATTTGTTGAAGTCCTCTTTTATCTCAAGAGATGATTTTCCTTTTGTCTCTGGTAGGTAAAAGTATAGAAACACCCCACAGATGACTATGATGACAAGGAACGTAAGGAAACAATACTGCTCCATTGTAGCCTGGAAGAAGAATGAGAAGCAAATGAAAAATTGCTATGTACAGAGGATCCTGCACAATCCACACCCGTAATATACAGATAACAAATGCATTCTACTCTAGCATATCTAGACTGAAGCAAAAATGTAATATATTGCAGCTTACCAGTCCTTAGGTGTGGTGGCTTCATTCATTTTCATTTTTAGGCTAAGAAAATCTTTGAGCAAGTACCACAATTATTTGTTGATCTATTGAAATCTATCTGTTGAAATATTTTGAAGAAAAATCTAATTTCCGTAAATGTATAATGGAAATCATTGAAACGGAAGTTCAATAGGCTTTCTAAAGCTTAAAATGCCTGTTTTGACATGTTTAATGTGAAATATTGTTTTCAGTAGCTCTTTACTAAATCAGCTCCCACTAAATTGTCACTCATTTTCACTATGTCCACTCTGTTTATACACTTTTTTTACGTGATCTTGAAACCTTCAATAGAAGAACTTTCCTCAAGCTGATTGTTCTTTTCAGTCAAGTATAATAGTATATAGAGTCAAAATTACACTATAAGGTCAGTTTGTGGAAACCTTATCTTCTTTTTTTTTAATCCAAACTCTTTTTATTGATAGCAAAGAGCAGAGTTAACAGCATAAGAGATGTCCCCCTACACATGCATATAATATACATATTATATATATATTGTGACGTTATGAGAGGCAAGGTGATCAATGGACGATATGTGTCACCTCGCATGCGTTCATTTGCAGTGAACTAAGGTGGAATCTAGTCCAGGTTTTACCAGCCACCTTGGCAGGGTTGGTTCTGGACCAGATTTTGTGGTCCACTGGTGTCCACCAACAGGTGGTATAAATAATCAGGAGGAGACAAAATGTCTGCTCTGGCCTGGCACTTAAGGTCCTTTCACATGAGCGTTTTGACGGGCTTCACTGCTCAGCGGGGATCCATCCGCTGATCCCCGCTGAGCCGGCGGATGACAGGACCGTCTCTGCACTCTGTGCAGAAATGGACCTGTCAGAGCTCCGCTCTTCTCTATGGGGGATCGGATGAACACGGACCGCCTGTCCGTGTTCATCCGATCCGCCAGACGGATGGAAAATACTGTTTCCATCCATCTGTATTTAGCAGATCGGAGTGGATTGGATGTCAGCGGACATGTCACCATTGACATCCGTCACTCCATAGGAGGACAATGGAGCGTCTGTTCAGGTCCACCTAAAAAACTGACAGGCGGACCTGAACGGTCCGTCCAAGTGAAAGGACCCTTAGGAGCCATTAAGCCTGATAGAGTTGATGAACTGAAGTGTGCTTTATGACTGAAACAAAAAGGTTTGGATTTTCTTTGTTTAGCGGGTGACTGGGAGAAGCCCTTCACTGCTCAGTTAGGAAAACTAAAATATTTAGTAGGAGCCTGGATGACAAGTATTTATTCTCTGTTTTGTTTTATTGGTGGATTTTGGGCAGGTATCTTTCTAAACAAAGTGGAAAGATGGAGGCTTTGTTAAAAGCCCTAGTGCAGGCCACTGCAACCCAGCAGGAAACCAATCACCAGTAGCCGGAAACCCAACCGCCAAGTCACAGAGGTCGCTGCAGTGCAGCAGGAGGCAAATCGCCAGCAGCTGGAGGCAAATCGCCAGGCCATTGCAGCCCAGCAGGAGGCGAATCGCCGGGCCATTGCAGCCCAGCAGGAGATGAATCACCAGTTTGCGGAGGCCCTGGTGGAGTTAAAGAAGGGGTCCGCAAGTCCTTTGCCAGTGGAACAGAAAATGGTGCGTGCCAGCTATTTCCTGCAGAAGATGACACCTGCAGATGATGTGGAAGCGCACCTAGCAACTTTTGAAAGAGTCGTTGTTCGAGAAGGATGGCAGAAAGAGCAATGGGCAGGACTGCTAGCGCTCTTCCTGACAGGAGAACCCCAAAAGGCCTATTATGGCCTAGAACCAGATGCTGCCCAGGATTATGAGACACTGAAAGCTAAGATGCTTGCACGCATGGGTGTCATCATTGCAGTCTGGGCTCAACGGGTGCATGGGTGGTCATACAGTACTGACAAGCCACCCCACTCCCAAAATGTTTGACATAATACACCTCACCAAGAAATGGCTGCCGCCAGAGACTTTGCCGGGCCCTAAAAATGTGGAGCGTGTGGTCATGGACCGGTATTTATGTGTATTCCCTGCCATTTTGAGGAAGTGGGTCAGCCATGGGGATCCTAAGACTGCAAACCAGCTGGTGGACCTGGGTCGAGAGATATACTATGGCCGAGGACTTGTTTAATCCATCCATGCCTCACTCCAATGTCTCTAGGGGTGAAAAATCGCCTGGAGGATCGGGTAAGACTGTTCCAGGGTTCAAGGGCACAGGAAAATATTACAAGACTGTTGCCACAGATAATGAGACTATGGGCTCATGACCTGCAGACTGGCCAAATAGGTCAGGAAGGTCTCTGAGGCCGTCTAGAGGACTGGGTACAGAACACAAAATGTTATCGCTGCCATGCTTTAGGTCATATTGATGCTAACTGTTCCCTAAATGATGAACCAATGCAATGTGATAATGCTTACTTGAAAAAACGCATGTCTCTTTTTGCACAGGTAGCATGCACTGCATCATGTCAGGAACGCATGGAAAAACAAATTAGTGTGATTTCAGTGGATGGAAAGCTAGTCACTGCTCTGCTAGATTCTGGTAGTGTTGTGACATTAGTCAAAGGTGATTTTGTAAATTCTGCAAAGTTACACCCTAGCACTATTGGGGTGATTTGTATACGTGGTGGCGCACGTGGCTACCAGACTGCTGTGGTGGAGTTTGATACCCCTTGGGGCACCATGACACATTCAGTGGGGGTGGTACCCTCACTACTTCATGAAGTCCTAGTGGGGAGAGATTTTCCACACTTTTGGAGTTTATGGAAAAACAAAAGGAGTCGGGGGGACAGAGCTCTCCCTGCTGAGGAAACACTGGAACTCACTCTGGATCCTTTTGATTGCAAAATTGAAATGGAACCTGTTGGTGTGTCCAGGGTCGCTGATAGAAATCATGGGGCCCTGTGCAACCTACCTGACGGGGTCCCCTTCAGCCAAACCCCTGGTCCTTCTCCCTTATTCCCTCATATACCCCCAGTCACGGAACCACGGCACGGTTAGCTAGTCGACGTGGGCGTGTGTAAAGCGTGACAAATATATACACAGGATTGGGCATTATATACACAGGATAGGGAAGTATATACACAGGATAGGATAATATTTACACAGGCTAGGTTAATATATACAAAGTATAGGGCAGTATATACACAGGATAGGGTAATATATACATGGGATAGGGTAATATTTACACAGGATAGGGTAATTATATACACAGGATAGGGCAATATATACACAGGATAGGGTAATATATACAACTTACTTTATCTGCAGACAGCGGACAAGGCTCTGCAGCGACACCGGTGCCGACATCAGGCCGATGGGATCTCCTTCAGCCCCTCCCCCTTCACAAGCAGCTGACATCTTGGAGAAAGATTTTTTTTTTAAATATTCGGCACTCTGTTCGGATTGCCGAGCCCCCTGGCTGGCTGGGGCCGGTACAACAGGACAGTTGTACTGGCTTATCAGTGGCCCTGGGTGTGTCCAACAGAGCTGTAGGTCCTTTTCCTTTTCTGTAATGGCTGGAGAGCAGGAGGAACTAGAATCCAGCCCCCAGCTTGAAGATACTGAACAAGAAATTATCTCTGATTCTAATAGTGAGAGTGGACAGAATGTGGTGCCTGACTTAGAAGTCAGGAAAGATGACTTTTGTAAGGAACAAATAAGAGACTCCATACTCTTTAGAGCCAGAGAAAACATTAAAATTATTGATGGCAAACCTGTTGAACCCAATGTAGGGGTGTCTTTTCCCTACATGACTCTTAAAAATAACTTGCTGTATCAAGTGATTAAGCAAGGAGAGGAGGAGAAGGAGGTAGAGCAATTAGTGATTCCCAAACCCTCGGCGGATGGTATTAGATTTGACCCACGGTCATATAATGGGTGGACATCTGGGTATAGAGAAAACTAAGGAAAGGATAAACCAGAGATTCTTTTGACCTGGGTTACATGCAGATGTCAAAGAATATTGTGAGTCATGCCCAGAGTGTCAGTATTCTGCGCCATCGTCCCATTTTCACAGTCCGCTGGTACAGTTACCGATAATTGAAGTGCCTTTTGAAAGAATTAGCATGGATCTGGTGGGACCAGTAGTAAAGTCTACCCGGGGCCATCAGCACATACTGGTAATACTGGATTATGGCACACTGTATCCTGAAGCCATTCCCTTGCGTAATACCTCAGCTAAGGCTATTGCCAAAGAGCTTATCCAGGTATTTAGTCGTGTGGGTATTCCAAAAGAGTTAACAGATTAAAGCAAACCATTTATGTGCAGAGTTACTAAAGAATTGTACAAGTTGTACAAAATCTCCCATCTCTGTACCTCTGTCGACCACCCCCAAACTGATGGTCTTGTGGAGAGATTTAACAAAACGCTCAAAAGCATGTTATAAAAGGTGGTGGACAAAGATGAGAGAAACTGGGATTTTTTGCTGCCATACCTCATGTTTGCCATAGAGAGGTACCTCAGGCATCTACAGGTTATTCCCCTTTTGAACTACTGTATGCTAGACATCCCAGGGGATTGCTAGATGTGGCAAAAGAAACGTGGGAGGGAGAGACTACGCCTTACAGAAGCGTCATCAAGCATATCTCACTGATGCAAGATGGAATCGAGGCTGTCATGCCACTTGTACGGGAACATATGGAGCAAGCCCAGGAGGCCCAGAGAAGGGTTTATAATCAGGGTGCCAAGACCCGGACCTTCAACCTCGGGGATAGAGTGCTGGTACTTGTCCCCACAGTTGAGAGTAAATTCCTAGCAAAGTGGCAGGGTCCCTTTGAGATTATGGAAAGAGTAGGGGAAGTAAACTACAAAGTCTACCAGCCAGGGAAAAGGAAAACAGAGCAAATATATCATGTTAATCTCTTGAAACCTTGTGTAGCCATGGTCCCCATTAGACGTGGCTGGTTGTTGTGGTCCACCTGCCCACTGCCCTAAATCACACAATTCCACACACCCGGAGTCAATAAACAGGCCTGTAGTTTGTTTTTGTTGTTGTATTTAGAGGATGTTAGGTCTGCCAGGAACCCCAGCCGTCACTCCGGTTTCCTGACCAGTAGTCTTGTTTTCCCGGTATCAGGTGGAGGACGGCTGCAGTCCTGCAGCCAGAATTCTGGGACCTCAATGACAAGTGCAAACAATCAAATCATGGAACAACCATAAACAAGGACTCACGGTTAGTAGCAAATCCAGGCAGTGGTCCAATGGATCAAGCAGAGACAGCGTCAGGCACAGGCAAGGTTCAGCAACAATTGGGCAACAAAGTACAAGCGGGTAATCCAAGGGTGTGGTTGGGAACAAGCAAAGTTAGTTATATAGTGTGCGAATTGAGATGACTGCCTACAGGTGGCCACAGGGTGGAGCCAGAGTCAGAAAGCTGAAGATACCCAGGACTTCCACAAAAATAGTAGATACTCCGAGGCTGTAAGGAACTGACCACCAGGACACAAGTCCCAGGATCGATCCCCGATCAAGGCGTGACAGGGGATAAACTGGATAGGGATAAGGGATGACTGTGGGATGCCCAAAGATTTAACACGGAACCTTCTATATACAGCGCCAGTATATACACTCCTTCTCCTCCAACACGCTATTTGCTGACCGTTACACTTCTTCTTCCTCTCTCCTGCGCACTACTTGATTCCTAGACCCAAAAGGAAATTTATCAGGCCTTCTTGTTACCTCTTCCTCTTCCACCACAGCTAGCACATGGTGAGGCTGCTAGCAGGCCTCCAAACCACCCATTGTGGGTAAGGGCCACGGGCTCCCGTTTGTGAAGCCACGGGCCCTCTGTCACGAACCTGGTGGTGGAGTCTGTCTTGTGCAGGGAACAACCGCTCTTGCGCACCAGATTCAAGGACCCCTGGTAGAGTAGACAGAGGGCCAAGAGTGCGGGATGGCACGAGGGCTGGATGGTCACTGATGATGTAGTGAGGTTACAGAAGACGTGCAGATAGAAGAGTGGTCGTATAGGCTGGGTCGGCAATGGGCAGGCAGGAAGGTACAAAGGATCAGGCAGGCGGGTAGTCAGGTCCAAGCAAAGGTTCGTTCAATGGGCGGGCAGCAGAGGTACAGAGGAGTAGACAAGCGGATGGTCGTGGATAGCCGGGGTCGTTGCAGGTAGCGAACAACAGGTCAGGGCAAGTCGGGTCAAACAGGAAGCAAATGAACACAGGAACAGGTGGAATGAGCTGTGGCTCACAGGTCACGGACGCTGTAGAATGAGCAGCAACCATTGCAGGAATCTCCAGGCTTAAATAGCACCATTTGGCACCGTTTTCGGCGCATGCGCGCGCACGGACGCGGGCGCGCACAGGTGCGCGCGGGAGCGCGCGAACGCGCATAGGCGTGCGCACCACAGCGAAAACAGCCAGTTTTGCTGGCAAAATGTCCTTTTTCCTAAAACCCTCGCAGTGTAGCCAAGTACGTTGGTGCTAGCTGGGTGCTGGATGAACTACAGCTCCCAGACCATCCATCTTCCAGGCCCCATCTGGCCTACCTCACTGTCTAGTGGCTCTCCTTCCCCTTGCTTGGCTTCTCCAACTTCTACAGACTGTCACTATCCTCACCCAGCCTGTCTCAGCCTTCTCATTCAACTCCCAGGGGACCGACACTTCCTGACACTGGTGGATCCTTTAAAGAGTCTCTTTTTAATGTAGAACTCTGCTGCTCTCCTGTTTCCTTGTGCCACTCCAGGAGCCGACTCCCGCTGCACCCAAGCCCCAGGCCTCAAGGTCACCCCCCAGACTGTGGGCTCCCCTCCTGGGTAAGGCCTGAACCGCAGCACCGGGTAAATTCTCTCTCTTCCACCTGAACTCTCCTCCCACCTGCTGGCAGATTGCTATATTTGAGGCGGCCTGCCTCCTGGCAATCCAAACTGTGGATTGTTCAGGGCTCCTTGTCATACACCAGAAAGTGACACCTCCTCATCCATCTCCCTTTCCAGAGCATTCCAGTTCAAAAAGAGGAGGAGTATCCAAGGGGTGTTCCTTCCTGCCATCTCCAGCCCTCCCTGAGCCACTCTCTGGCCCAGATCAAAACATTCAGGCCTGCACTCACTGTCAGGCCTGACTAGATTTTACCTCCCCTAACAAAAATCTACAAAAATAAAGCACCTGTCACTATGAGGGTGCTACACTTGGAAGGACAGAGAGACTTTACTGGCAGTACCAACTTCCCAAAAGGCCGCCTTGACACCTGAGGTACCCATAACTGAAACCTTGTCAGTGCCACAACAAAAGGACGTTAAAAAGTTTGTGAGTAAGAATAGAGACTTTTTCTGTCACCTACCTCGACTGACCACAGTTATACAGAATGACATCATTACGGAACCAGGTGTCCGCATAAATGTAAAGCCCTATAGAATACTTGAGGCTAGGTGTGAAACAGTTGCAAATGAAATAAAGAATGTTAGAGTTGGACGTGATAGAGGAGTCCCACAGTGACTGGTAAAGTCCTATAGTGTTGGTCCCAAAGCCAAATGGCACTATAAGGTTTTATAATGATTTCAGGAAGTTGAATAGCGTGTCCAAATTCGATGGGTACCCAATGCCTCGGGTCGACGATCTTGTTGACAGATTGGGAAGTACCAGGTACATAACTACATTAGACCTGACTAAAGGTTATTGGCAGATACCCCTAACGGAGTCGGCAAAAGGAAAGACTGCCTTTTATAAGCGGTAGGCTTGTGCAATTCGTTTAGTTGGTAATTTGGTTTTTACCGAATTATGCAAAATTCGGCAATTCGGACGAATTCTGAATTCCCCCAAATTTTCGTTTTTCTGTTTCGAAAATGTGGAAATTCGCGGTAATTCGGAAATCCGTGGTTATTTGACAATTGCGGTAATTTGGCAATTGTGGTAATCGGCAATAGGAACAGCCGAAAATCCGAAATTCAAAAATTCGGAAATCAGAAAATTTGAAAATAAGAAAGAACATTTGAAATAATAATTAACTATCAAATTACAGGTATTGGAATTTGCTTGATAATGTGTCTGATAGTGATAAATGTAATATTTAAATTCATTAACAGACAAATTTTGAAGGAAATTCCAATACCTATAATTTAATAGTTATTTGTTATTATTTCAAAGGTTCTTTCTTATTTCTGAATTTCAGAAATTTGGAAATTGGGAAATAAGAAAGAAGAAAGAACATTTGAAATAATAAATAACTATTAAATTATAGGTATTTGAATATCCTTGAAAATGTGGCTGTTTGTGAATTTAAATATGAAAATTTATCACTGACAGCGATATATTCAAAGACATTTCAATACCTATAATTTGATAGTTATTTATTAGTTATTATTTCAAATGTTCTTTCTGATTTTCAAATTTTTGGATTTCTGAATATTGGATTTTCGGCTGTTCCGACTGCTGAATTTCTGAATTACGCAATTGCCGAATTACCACAACTGCCAAATTACAGCAAATTTCTGAATTCCCAAACTACCACAATTACCGCAAATTTCCAAATTACATCAATTTGCGAAGTACCGCAAATTGCCAAATTACCGCGAATTACCAAAATTGCTGAATTACCGAGAATTTCCGAATTTCCGACTTTTTTGAATTTCCGAATTTCCAAAAAAATAAAAAAAAACACAAAAAAACCCTCCGAAAACGAACACATTTTTCAGCCATGCACAAGTCTAATAAGCGGATGCCTTTTGGTTTGCATGGTGCTCCTGCCTCATTCCAGAGAATGATGGACAAGACATTGAGACCACACCGCCAAGATGCAGCCACCGATTTGGACGATGTAGTCATCCACAGCCCAGATTGGGAATCCCATTTGCCCCCCGGGTGGAAGCAGTAGTAGATTCTCTTAGAAGAGCAGGACTCACTGCCAACCCCAGAAAGTGTGCCATAAGCTTGGAGGAAGACAAATACCTTGGCTACATTATTGGTCGGGGGTTGATCAAACCTCAGATCAATAAGATTTAGGCAGTTCAAAAGTGGCCCCAACCTATAAATAAAAATTAAGTTCATGCATTTCTTGGGATCACAGGGTACTACAGGCATTTTATACCCAATTTTGCCACCATTGCAGCCCCACTGACAGATGTGACGGAGGGTAGAGGGTCGGTCATGATCAAGTGGAATCAGGAGGCAGAGAAGGCATTTCAAATGTTAAAGCAAGCCCTTTGTGCGCAACCTGTGCTCATGACCCCAGATTTCACAAAGGAGTTTGTGGTACAGACGGACACCTCTGTTGTGGGGCTGGGTGCTTTACTGTCCCAGGTCAGAGATGGGGAGGAGCACCCAGTGGTCTACCTTAGCAGAACGCTCAACAGACATGAGAAAAACTATGCCATTGTTTAGAAGGAATGTTTAGCTATCAAATCGGCCTTAGATGCCCTGAAATATTACCTATTGGGGAGACCATTCAATTTAGTCACTGATCATGCCGCTCTTACATGGATGTGTGATAACAAGGAGAAAAACAGTCAGATGACAAGGTGGTTCCTTGCTTTCCAAGCATTCAAGTTCACAGTGGAGCATAGAGCTGGGAAACTTCAGAACAATGCAGATGCCCTTTCCCGTGTCCACTGTCTGGTTGGGACAGTTGCTCAGCCACAGGGGCTTGAGCGGGGGGGGGGGGGGGGGGG
>BLSH010095296.1:2731-25663 GCA_018402905.1 Glandirana rugosa
TGGAAGGAGGAACTCCGCTGGGGGACACCTGTGATGGTAGGAGGGGCTCCACTGGGGGACACCCGTGATGGAAGGAGGGACTCCGCTGGGGACACCTGTGATGGAAGGAGGGACTCCGCTGGGGACACCTGTGATGGAAGGAGGAACTCCGCTGGGGACACCTATGATGGAAGGAGTGACTCCGCTGGGGGCACCTGTGATGTAAGGAGACACTCTGCTGGGGGCACCTGTGGTGTAAGGAGGAACTCCGCTGGCGGATCCCTGTGATGGAAGGAGGGACTCTGCTGGGGGCACCTTGTGATGGAAGGAGGGACACTCCACTGGGGGACACCTGTGATGGAAGGAGGAACTCCGCTGGGTGCACCTGTGATGGAAGGAGGGACTCCGCTGGAGACACCTGTGATGGAAGGAGGGACTCCGCTGGTGGCACCTGTGATGGAAGGAGGGACTCCGCTGGGGGCACCTGTGATGGAAGGAGGAACACCTGTGATGTAAGGAGTGACTCTGCTGGGGGCACCTGTGATGGAAGGAGGAACTCCGCTGAAGGCACCTGTGATGTAAGGAGGAACTCCGCTGGGAACACCTGTGATGTAAGGAGGAACTCCGCTGGGAACACCTGTGATGGAAGAAGGAACTACGCTGGGGGCACCTGTGATGGAAGGAGGAACTCCGCTGGGGGCACCTGTGATGGAAGGAGGAACTCCGCTGGGGGCACCTGTGATGGAAGGAGGGACTCCGCTGGGGGCACCTGTGATGGAAGGAGGGACTCCGCTGGGGGCACCTGTGATGGAAGGAGGGACTCCGCTGGGGGCACTTTATGGCATCTGGTGGCAGGCGGCGTGGCAAGTGACACACTCGGGGCTCCCACTGATTCTTTATTTAACTATTTCATTTTATATTACTGTATGTAATTATAGAAATAATGCGATTCAATCATTCTGACACCATAACAACCGTGGTGCCGGGATGATTGAAGCGCTAACACCAGGGGATTGGAGTATCTTTATCTGCTGATTGTTAATTGTGATTGTGGAAAACACCTATTGCTGTTGTGGTGTAGGATCTGGGCCTGCTGTTCCTCCATCCCTCTTTCTTTCCTTGCCCCCCTATCTCTTTCTTCCTTCCTCAATCCCTCGTTCATCTCAGATGTGAGCCACTTCCCAAAGCCACGCCCATTTAAGTCACGCCCACTACTTAATTTAGACCACACCCATTTTCGCGACGGCGCGCCACATTTCTTCTGGCTAGAGCCCCTGGTCTTTTTCCCACCTAGCAACGCCCCTGCTATCATGTCACTATGGACCAAAATCTCTGTGGAACGTTTCCAACCCCTTGTTGTATTTATGCCATGAAGAATGCAGGCAAAAAGGGGTCCAACCCGCCACTAACAAGGTGTACCTAATAAAGTGTGTCCCATTTGGGAGATTTTTTTGGGGAAAATGAATGGGGTGGCCTATGCATGTAGCAGGAAGACACACAAACATGGCACAATTGTATGCCCATTCTTAAAATGCCTAGGTGTGAATGCAACCTAAGATTGCAAGGTGTACTGCCAGCTGCTGGTCGTTCACAGCACCGTTGAGATCTGCAAGTCTTTACCAAACCCTCACATAGGTTTCCTATTACATCTCATTGTGATTCTAATAACATCCACTGCTCAAGTCTTGAGCAAAGGGGAGGCCTTTCCCCTGAAACGCGTCGGCTTTATTTGATGTTTCAATAGAGAATTCAAAAAGACCTCCGAGTTGTATTAACTTTTTTACCAGGTGCTCCTCAATGCCCACCCCAGAGGTTGGCAGCTTTAAAGTCATTTTGCTTGGTGAAAGATTCCCTTTACTAGAAACTGCAAATAACACCAGAAAAATGAAAAAATATTTTAATAAATTTATTTTAATGATTTAAAAAAAAAAAAAAAAAAGCAGTTTTCAGCAGCCTGTCCATCTATTGCAGGGTATAGGTTTGCGTCACGCTGTCCAGGGAAAGGGTTACAAGGAGTGAACGTGGGTCCTTCCTGTTCTTGCGCACGGTTATCTTCCCCGCCAAGATGTCACCTGCAGAAAAAAAAAAAAGATGGTGATACAATCTGTAGGTCTAATGCTGGCACCATACACATAGCAACTGATAACTTTAGCTTTTAGCTCTTGTTCCTTTCAGCGCCGGGACAAGGGGTGGGCAGGAGGGGAAGCTGCCCCGGGGTGCTATGGTTTATTGGGGCACCAGTTGTTTCTGTTACAAGGCTGACAGGGGTAGTGACAGCGGGCATCACTGCTAACACTAAGGCATGGGTGCAACCTCTTGCCCTGCAGCTGTTGCAGAACTACAAGTCCCATCTGCCTTTGGGAGTCATGCTTGTAACGGTCAGCCTTGCAATGTCTCATGGGACTTGTAGTTTCACAACAGCTGGAGGGCCACAGGTTGAGCACCAGGGCCCTAAGGGAAAGGAAGGGGAGGGGGGCGCCGTTTCACATCTTTGCCCCAGGGGCTAAATGCCCCTGTCCCAGCACTGGTACTTTTATACCCTTTACAGACCAGAACAGTTTTTACATTTCTGCTGTGGGCCGGTTTATTTTGTGACTTTGCCTGTAATATAACCGCTTACCCACCGAAGCCCTTTTTTTTACATTTGTTGGTTACAAGTTAACATTTTTTTTTTATAGAAAATTACTTAGAACCCCCAAACATTATATATATTTTTTTAAACACTCTAGAGAATAAAACGTCGCAATACTTTTCGTCACACGGTATTTGCGCAGCGGTCTTTCAAGCGCGATCTTTTTGGAAAAGATTCTCTTTTTTGAGTTAAAAATAAGACAACAGTAAAGTTAGCCCAATTTTTTTTTGTATATTGTGAAAGAGGATGTTACGCTGAGTAAATAGATAACATACACGACACGGTTGAAAATCGCGCGCACTTGCGTAATGGCGACAAAGTCCGGTACTTAAAAATATCCATAGGCGACACTTTAAAATTTTTTAACGGTTACCAGGTTAGAGGTGCAGAGGAGGTCACTCGCTAGAACTACTGCTCACACTCTGGCGATCGCGGCGATACCTCACGTGTGGCGCGACTTACTTATGCGTTTTCTTTGCTGCACGAGCTCGCGGGGATGGTGGCACTTTACTTTTTTTTTTTAACACTGTTCCTTTAAAAAAATAAATAAAAAAAATCTGATCACTTTTATTGCCATCACAAAGAATGTAAACATCCCTTGTGATAGTAATATATGGTGACCGGTACTCTTTATGGAGGGATGGGGGGGGGTCTAAAAGACCTCTCATCCCTCCTGTGCACTTCACAGTATTCAGAAAAAGGCGACTCTGAATACTGGCATTTAAACTGGCGCCTTTAGCCACCGAGTAAACCGGAAGTGATGTTGCTTCCGGAATTTGATGAAGGAGACCCGATCAACGCCGATTCCGGCTTCCTTTAGGTCTCCTTCTAGCCAGCGGATGCCCCGGATCGGAGCTCCGGTCTCCCGGTGGGACGGGAGGCCAGAGAAGAGCGGCGGGAGGGGGGGTGTCCCCTCTTGCCCCCGGGGATAACGACCGAGTAAATTGGGCGTTATCGCCGGATAGCCGATCGCCTGCTCTAAAAAACGTCACCGGGATATAGCCTGCAGCTGCAGACTATACCGCGATTCAGCCACTTAAAGGAGCCGCCGCTTATATATGGCGATTCGCGGGAAGTGGATATACAATGCATTTTTTTTTTTTTGGGGGGGGGGGTTGCTAGGCTTTTTTTCAGAAATGTCGAGTATTATATTTATATTGTAATCTGTACACAATAAGATGTAAAAAAAAAATGGAAAAATGTTTTTCAATTTTAAGCAGTGTTGGTAAAATAATTAATATTTACTTTCCTTTTTATGCGCCAAAAACATTAATAATACAAAAAATGTAAAAAAAAATCCAGGAACAGGACAAGGGGAGGAAATAGTTAATTAGGGCTGATTTGGGTTACCTATGAAGCAGTTAAATAAAAATAGATTTTATTTAAAACTTTTTTTCTATTTGTAAAGTCAAAGGTCAAATGTGAGCTCAAACTTTTGATCTACATGAATGAAACAATGAAACAATATATCTACATGACCCCTTGTGTCCCCAAACCTTTATCTTCCCTATGCACCCTTTAATCCCGGAGGAAGGGCTCTGTGATTCAGAGGAGTATAGGGAAGAAAAGTCTTTGGGGACACAAGGGGGGTGTAGAAGGAAAACACTCTAGGACTCAAGGGTGGTAAAGGTAGAAAAGGGCACAGGGACTTAAGGTGGGTTATCATGAGGAAAAGGCTCTGGGACGCAAATTGGGTAATAGGGAGAAACAGACACAGGGATTTAAGAGGGGAAATAGGAGAAAAGGCTCTGGGATGTAAGGAAGATATAGGAAGGAAAAGACTCTAAGACTCAAGGGTGGTAAGGAAAGGTAGGAAGGTAGAAAAGGGCACAGGGTCTTAAGGTAAGTTATAAGGAGGAAAAGGCTCTGGGACACAAGTTGGGTAATAGGAAAAGAGTCTGGGACACAAGGACGATGTAGGGAAGGAAAAGGTTCTGGGACTCAGGGTGTGTATTTTGGGAAAAAGGCACAGAGCTTCAATGGGAAGGGGAAGTATAGGAAAGAAAAGACTCTGGGATTCAACGGAGTATAGGGAAGAAAAGACTCTGGGACCCAAGGAGGGTATAGTGAAGGAAAAGACTCCGGGACCCAAGGAGGGTATAGTGAAGGAAAAGACTGCGGGACCCAAGGAGGGTATAGTGAAGGAAAAGACTGCGGGACCCAAAAAGAGTGTAGGGAAGAAAATGATCTGGGACTTAAGTTAGGTATATGGAAGTAAAATGCTTTGGAACCCAAGGAGGGCATGGGGGTAAAAAGGCTCTGAGATTCAAGAGAATATAGGGGAAAAAAAGCTTAGGGGCACAAGGGGCTACACAAAGGAAAAAGGGCAAGGGTGGTAAAAGTAGAAAAAGGCTCAGGTAGGAAAAGACACAGGGACTTAAGGTGGGTTACAAGAAGGAAAAGGCTCTGGGACACAAATTGGGCAATAGGGAGAAACAGACACAGGGATTTAGGAAGGGTTATAGAGGGAAAAGGCTCTGGGATGTAAGGAAGATATAGGGAGGAAAAGGCTCTGGGATGTAAGGAAGATATAGGGAGTAAAAGGCTCTGGGACACAAGGGGGTGTAAGTGGTAAGGAAAGGTAGGAAGGTAGAAAAGGTCACAGGGACTTAAGGTGGGTTATAAGGATGAAAAGGCTCTGGGACACAAGGACGATGTAGGGAAGGAAAAGGTTCTGGGACTCAGAGTGTGTATTTTGGAAAAAAGGCACAGAGCTTCAATGGGAAGGGGAAGTATACGAAAGAAAAGACTCTGGGATTCAACGGAGTATAGGGAAGAAAAGACTCTGGGACCTAAGGAGGGTATAGTGAAGGAAAAGACTCTGGGACCCAAGGAGTGTTTAGTGAAGGAAAAGACTGCGGGACCCACAAAGAGTATAGGGAAGAAAATGATCTGGGACTTAAGTTAGGTATATGGAAGTAAAATGCTTTGGAAGCCAAGGAGGGCATGGGGGAAAAAAAAGCTCTGAGATTCAAGAGAATATAGGGAAAAAAAGCTTAGGAGCACAAGGGGCTACACAAAGGAAAAAGGGCAAGGGTGGTAAAAGTAGAAAAAGACACAGGGACTTAAGGTGAGTTACAAGAAGGAAAAGGCTCTGGGACACAAATTGGGTAATAGGGAGAACAGACACAGGTATTTAGGAAGGGTAATAGAGGGAAAAGGCTCTGGGATGTAAGGAAGATATAGGGAGGAAAAGGCTCTGGGACACAAGGGGGTGTAAGTGGTAAGGAAAGGTAGGAAGGCAGAAAAGGTCACAGGGACTTAAGGTGGGTTATAAGGAAGAAATGGCTCTGGGACACAAGTTGGGTAATAGGAAAAGGCTCTGGAACACAAGGACAGTGTAGGGAAGAAAAAGGTTCTGGGACTTGGAAGAAAAGGCACAGAGCTTCAAGGGGAAGTATAGGAAAAAAATCCTCTGGAATTCAACAGAGTATAGGGAAGGCTCTGGGGCATAACTAAGGTATAGAGAAGAAAAAATCTCTGGCACCCAAAGACAGTGTAGGAAGAAAATGCTCTGGGACCTAAGTTAGGTATATGGAAGTAAAATGCTCTGAGACCCAAGGAGGGTATGGGGAAGGAAAAGGCTCTGAGATTCAAGGGAATATAGAAAAAGCTTTGGGGCACAAGGGGCTCTAGAAAGGAAAATTAATCAGGGTGATACAAGTAGAAAAAGGCAAAGGGACTTAAGGTGGGTTATAAGAAGGAAAAGGCTCTGGGACACAAATTGGGTAATAGGGAGAAACAGACACAGGGGTTTAAGGGGGCATAGGAAAAATGCTCTGGGGTGTTATAGGGGGTATAGGGAAAAATGCTCTGGGGTGTTATAGGGGGTATAGGGAGAAAAAAGCTCTGGGACTTAAAGGAGATATAAAGAAGGCAAGGTGAATGAAAAGGCTCTGGCAGGCAAGGATGGTGTAGAGAAGATTAAGGCTCCAGGAGTCAGGGTGTGTATTTGGGAGAAGAGTCTCGAGGGGAAGTACAAGGAAGGAAAGCCTCTGGAATTGATGGGAGTATAGGGAAGAAAAGGCTCTGGGGCATAACTAATATATAGGGAAGGAAAATGCTCTGGCACCCAAGCAGAATATAGGGGGAAAGGCTCTGGAATTCAAGGAAGTATAGGGATTGGGAAGGAAAATGCTCTAGGACTCAGGGTGTGTATTTGGGTAAAAAATCTAAGAGACTTAAGTTGAAGGGGGAAAGCATAGAGAAGGAAAACCTCTGGGTTTAAGGAAGTATAGGGAAGAAGAGGCTGTGAAACTCAAGAGGTGTTTGGGATGAAAAGGCTCTGAAACTGATGCAGTTAAATAAAACCTGATTTTAAGTAGTATAGGAAAGAAAAATCTCTGTAATTCAAGGGAGTAAGGGGAAGAAGAAGCTCTGGAACATAACTTGGGCATACAATAAGAAAACCCCTTGTTGTGGGACTTTAAAGGTAGCGACACAATATAATATCTATATAAAAATTAATATTTTATTTATACAAATGGATAAAAAGGGTATTGAAACCCTTGAACATATAACTGAAGTAAGATAGTAAACCTGTAGTTACAGAAACATATATTGCCAATATACATATGTACATTTACTATCTGGTTACATTCGGCAATCCAACATATAAGAAAAATGTCCGACGTGTTTCAGGTTCAAGCCTTTCATCAGGGGCTTTGTGCAGAAAGTGTAATTGTTTAACAATGAACTTGTCTAGTAATATGTAGATGTCTCATAGACGTATGTGCAATTTGGGTTTTTCTTATTGTGGTTTTTTTTTGGGGGGGTTCTTATTTGATCTGGGGATTAGTACCCGTCACTGACGGCATTGCATTTCTGGGGACCTATATATAACTTGGGCACAGGGAAGGAAAATGCTCTGGCATCCAAGGAGGGTATAGGGAAGGAAAAAGCTCTGGGATTCAAGGAAGTATGAAGAACTGGGGCTTCAGTTAGGTATTTTGGAGGAAAATGCTCCAGGAATCAGGGTGTGTATTTAGGGGAAAAGTCACAGAGATTCAAGGGGAAGGGGGAGGGGGGAGTATAGGAAAGAAGAACATCTGGAATGCAAGAGAGTACAGGGAGGGAAGAAGCTCTGGCACCCAAGGAGGGTATAGAGAAGACAATGCTCTGGCACCCAAGGAGGGTATAGAGAAGACAATACTCTGGCACCAAAGGAGGGTATAGAGAAGACAAAGCTCTGACATCCAAGGAGGGTATAGGGAAGGAAAAGTCTCTTGCACCCAAAGACAGTATAGGGAAGACAATGCTCTGGCACCCAAGGAACATATAGGAAAGGAAAAGACTCTGGCACCCAAGGAGAGTATAGGGAAGACAATGCTCTGGCACCCAAGGAGGGTATAGAGAAGACAATCCTCTGAAACCCAAGGAGGGTATAGAGAAGACAAAGCTCTGGCACCCAAGGAGGGTATAGGGAAGGGAAAAGGCTCTGGCACCCAAAGAGATTATAGAGAAGGAAAAGACTCTGGCACCCAAGGAGAGTATAAGGAAGGCAATGCTCTGATACCCAAGGAGGTTATAGGGAAGGAAAAATGCTTTGGCACCCAAAGAGATTATAGAGAGGGGAAAAGGCTCTGGCACCCAAGGACAGTATAGGGAAGACAATGCTCTGACACCCAAGGAGGGTATAGGGAAGACAATGCTCTGACACCCAAGGAGGGTATAGGGATAAAAAGGCTCTGGCACCCAAAGAGATTATAGAGAAGGAAAAGGCTCTGACACCCAAGGACAGTATAGGGAGGATAATGATCTGGCACCCAATGACAGTATAGGAAAGGAAAAGACTTTGGCACCCAAGGATAGTATAGGGAAGACAATGCTCTGGCACCCAAAGGAGGGTATAGGGAAGCAAAAGTTTCTGGCACCCAAAGAGAGAACGGGGAAAGAAAATGTTCTAGGACTCCAGAATGTGTATTTGGGGGCAGAGGCTCAGAACCCCCAAAGGGAGGGAAGAGAATAAAAACCTCTCGGATTCAAGGAAGAAAAGGCTCTGGAACTCAAGGGGTTTTGGATGAAAAGGTTCTGAAACCGATGCAGTTGCAAAGAACTTGATTTAATGGGGAATACCAAGTCTGCCTTTGCCGACTCCCTTCTGAAATGTTAGCTGCATGGATGCCATTCAGTTATTGATCCAGAATAAGTATTCAAAAACAAGCCCAATGGTACCTCCTAATCAAACTATTGCAACAACAGCCAGGCAACCAGCATTTCGAATTGCCAGCCTTCGCCCTTTCTCTCTGGATGGGTTTCCTTTTAAATCTCTCTGCTCCAGAAGGCCGGCAGTGAAGAGGTAATCAATGTATAATTTTCTGGCTGGAAGCAGCGGCTGAGCCTTCAATCTGCTTTGTGCCGTATTCTTCTCGCAGCTGAACGGAGCCCGGAGCCTCGGAACACCTCGCCTGATCGGCACAATTAATCAGTGTCATGTAGATATCAAATGACTGATGTTTCCGAGCGCTCAGCTGGCCCCGGAGCCGCCGAGAGAGTCTCTCCGGGATAGATCCACTTCACCTTGCTCTTATCGTCCCCCTCCGGCTGCCAGAGCGGCGCTCGGCGGCGGAGCCGGGAGATTAGGACAGAATACATTTCATTATTACCCTATAATATGCTTTTATTTGCCCCTCGGAGACCACTTAAGTCGGCTTACAAATAAACTTACAGCGATCGGCGCGCCATCTGCTTACAAATTGCCCAGAATAAACACGTGTACAGTGAAGAGCGGAGATACCGATATCTGTAATTTTACTGCTCGCTGGGAACAGCCGACACGGTGATTTACATGAGAGCTGAACTCCAGGCAGATAGAAACAAAAACAAATGATTACATCGAGCTATGTAGTCGCTAAAAAAGGGAATGAAATGCATTTATACCTCACCTAGCAAAGAGACCTCAATCCTGTTTAATGCAAAAGCAGCACTCTGGGAGCCAATCAGAGCTCTACTGCCTTGCAACATGCTGTCAGTCTAACACAGTGAGCACGCTTACAGGAACAGAAATTATAGGGATGATGTCATTGTGGTGCTGCAGTTTATTCATTCTCTAGGTCAGGGGTCTCTAAACTTTCTAAACAAAGGGCCACTTTACTGCCCTTCAAATTTTAGGAGGGCCAGACTGTGGCCATAGGGAGTACAAAATGTCCCAGCATCAGTGGGAGAAAACAATCCCCGAACACTGGTATTATTGGGGGGAATTGCACCCCAATATTGGTGTTATTGGGAGGAACTTTGCCCCATTGTTAATGTCACTGGTAGGAATTGGGTTCAGAGACGGGTAACAAAAACGATGAAAGGTCTGGGGGATAAAACAGATCAAGAGCGACTTCAGGAACTTAATCTGTACAGTCTGGAGGAAAGAAGGGAGAGGGGAGACATCGATTGAAACCTTTAAATACATCAAGGGGGTGAATAAGGTTCAGGAGGGCAGTCTTTTCAATATGAAACCAAAATCAAGAACACGGGGACCTCAAACTAACTGGAGGGAAGTTCAAAACTAATCTTAGAAAGTAATATTTTACTGGAAGGGTGGTTGATGATTGGAATAAACTACCAACAGAGGTTGTGAGACAGTCAACAGTAAATGGCTTCAAACATGCTTGGCATAAATGTAAATCTATAGTCAGACAACAAGGTTAATGTGAAAAAAAAATATATAAAATAAAAAGGGGCAGACTTGATGGACTACTCAGCCTTTTTCTGACGTCACTTTTCTATGTTTCTATGTTGGTGTCATTGGGAGGAATTGGCCCCATTTTTGGTGTCATTGGGAGGAATTGGCCCTATCAGTGTCATTGGGAGAAATTGTGCTCCATTATTGGTGTCATTGGGACCCATGGTTGGTGTTATTGGGAGGAACTTTGCCCCATCATTGATGTCATTGGTAGGAAATAGCCCCATTGTTGGTGTCGTTTAGGAATTGGCCCTATCAGTGTCAGTGGTAGGAATTGGCGCCATTATTGGTGTGATTGGGGGAATTGGCCCTATCAGTGTCAGTGGGAGGAACTGTGCCAATCTCTGGTAAAAGCAAGCAAAGGGCCAGATAAAAGCAAGCAAAGGGCCGCAGTTTGGAGACGATTGCTCTAGGGGTGGCTGAACTGCAGTCTTAATCCCCCCTCCCAGATGAGTTCAATGGGGCTGGCCCACAACCATGTACAATGCACATGACTGCAGTGCAATAGTTCAGCATTACAGGTTTAACAAACAAAAGAAAAAATCAGGCAATATAACACCTCCTCCTCATCACCTGTCTAATACTCTCTGAAAAGTGTTCCAAACACAGATTGCTGCTCAGAAGGCACCACAAGTCTGAAAAAGCACTTAAGCTTGGGGGGGGGGGGGGGGGGCAGCACTTAGGCTGTGTGTGTGTGTGGGGGGGGGGGGGCTATACGGTCAGTGCCCAAGCTGTATTGCCTATGGTGGATGTAAACCCTTACTGTGCATCATTACCAGCTGCCTCTTTTAAAATTAAAATCTTAATTTTATCCCTGTGTCATCCTTTGTTAAATCTCAGTGCTGCTGATCCCTTGCAGCCTCTTTGCAACTATTTCCTGTCTACATACAATCCAGTGATGGCTGCCAGGCATTGCCCCAGGTGGGTTGCCTGACAGTGAGAACAGTGGACATGTCTGTGTAATGTGTGTTGAAATCGCAACGTGTGCCATTGGTAAAATGTAAAAGATGTTATGCAGAGTAATTAGATTTGATTTATCTCAGGTACTTTATATATATATATATATATATATATATATATATATATATAGCGCCGTCAATTTACACAGCGCTTTACATATACATTCACATCAGTCCCTACATCAGTCCCTACTCTCAAGGAGCTTACAATCTAAGGTCCCTAACTCACATTCATACATATACTATGGCCAATTTAGACAGGAGCCAATTTACCTACCAGCTTGTCTTTGGAGTGTGGGAGGAAACCGGAGTACCCGGAGGAAACTCACACAGGCACAGGAAGAGCATGCAAACTCCAGGCAGGTAGTGCCGCGGTTGGGATTCGAGCAAATGACCCTTTTGCTGCCAGGCTAAAGTGCTATCCACTACACCACTGTGCCGCCCCCCCCCCCCCAACATGTCACGTTTTGAAACTGCATACGCCCGTGGAATGGCACCAAACTACGGTACCTAAGAATCTCCATTAGCAATTAATTAAAAGCCTTTTTGGATTATCAGTTTAGAGTTACAGAGGAGGTCTAGTGTTAGAATTATTGCTCTTACTCTGACCTTCACAGCGATACCTCATATGTGTGGTGTGATCACCATTTAAATATACGCGCGGGAAATACGTGTCCAGGTGGGATGGAGGTCTTTACATTTTTTTAACCACTTCAGCCCCAGAAGGATTTCCCAGGACCGGAGCACTTTTTGCTTGTGCTTCTTCTTGAGCCACTCCTTTGTTGCCTTGGCCGTGTGTTTTGGGTCATTGCCATGCTGGAATACCCATCCACGACTCATTTTCAATGCCCTGGCTGAGGGAATGAGGTTCTCACCCAAGATTTGATGGTTCATGGCCCCGTCCATCGTCCCTTTGATGTGGTGAAGTTGTCCTATCCCCTTAACAGAGGAATAAACATCCTCAAAGCATAAAGTTTCCACGGTCTCCATGTGTGACGGTAGGGATGTTCTTGGGGTCATAGGCAGCTTTCCTCCTCCTCCAAACAGGGAGAGTTGAGAGTTTGATTTTGGTCTCATCTGACCACAACACTTTCACCCGGTTCTCCTCTGAATCATTCAGATGTTCATTACCAAACTTCAGACAGGCTGTACATTGTGCTTTCCTGAGCAGGGGGACCTTGCGGGTGCTGCAGGATTTCAGTCCTTCATGGCGTAGTGTTAGCAATTATATTCTTGGTGTCTATGGTCCCAGCTGCCTTGAGATCATTGACCAGATTCTCCTGTGTAGTTCTGGGCTGATTCCTCACCATTCTCATGATCATTGAAATTCCACGAGATGAGATCTTGCATGGAGCCCCAGACCGAGGGAGATCGACAGTTATGTTTCATTTCTTCCATTTGCGAATAATCGCACCAACTGTTGTCACCTTCTCACCAAGCTGCTTGGCGATGGTCTTGTAGCCCATCCCAGCCTTGTGTAGGTCTACAGTCTTCTCCCTGACATCCTTGGACAGCTCTTTGGTCTTGGCCATGGTGTAGAGATTGGAATCTGATTGCTTCTGTGGACAGGCGTCTTTTATACAGGTAACAAGCTGAGATTAGGAGCACTCCCTTTAAGAGAGAACTCCTAATCTCAGCTTGTTACCTGAATAGAAGACACCTGGGAGCCAGAAATCTTGCTGATTGATAGGGGGTCAAATATTTATTTCACTCATTAAAATGCAAATCAATGTATAGCTTTTTTGAAATGCGTATTTCTGGATATTTTTGTTATTCTGTCTCTCACTGGTAAAATAGACCACTAAAATTATAGACTGATCGTTTCTTTGTCAGGGGGCAAACGTACAAAATCAGCAGGGGTGCAAATACTTTTTTCCCCTCACTGTAGGGCCCCCACCTTCTCTTGCCGCCGCTTGGTCCAGTCAAGTGCTTAAAGTTTAGACATTTGCCGGTTATCAAGCAGCGGTCTCCTTGCTAGCTACGTAAGGGGGGCACCCTGTCCGACTTTCTATCTTGGCTTACAAAGCATGTAGGACCAGAGAACAAAGCAGTCCATGTTTTTTTTTGTCCCCTGGGTGTGGGGGAACAGAACACCGAAGAATATTTTAATTGAGGGTTCTTCAAGCCAGTTATATTCTGTCTATTAAGAAACACATCAATGGAGCTGGGTAGAATTAGTTCCCAGGAAAGTCTATTCCGCATTTTTACTGTAGTAGCTTTTCTGTATGCGGAGATTAAATCTCTTTTCACCCTAATGCAAAGAGTGCTTCATGTCTTTTGCAATGACCTTTAAAGGATAAGTTAACCTTTGCACAAAAAATAATCAATGCAAATCTTTTTTGCAGGTAAAAAAATGTGCATTTATTATGTTTTGTATTAGGAACCTGTAAAGCAGATCGCTGGTGCCATGCGGGTCTCCTGCACACTGTCAGTGTATGTGCCTACCTGTACATCCCATATGGGCGCACCGATACTCAATGAACTACCACAGCCACTACAAGCTAACAGCTGCTAAGGATATCAGGACTTATAGTTCATTCAAAAAGTGATAGATGGTACGAGGAACTTCTCCCGGTACTGCTGCCACAGAGAGAGAGCGGGCAGAGGGCAGCAGCTGCAGCACTGGGAACATGTAACATATTCCCAAAGGTGTACCTATACTTTACATGAATAACTTTGCACCAAGTTCACAAGGTGATCACATCCCCCTTAATCACCTGATAACAGGGGAGAATAAATCCAGCTTGGTTGGTCATTTCTCATGGCCAAGCTTCTCTGTGCCCCTTAACAGTTTGGTTGCTCTTCTCGGCACTCTCCAGTTACCCATCATCTGTTTTGCAAGTTTTCAAGTTTTTCATTAAACCAGTTATATTCTGTGCATTTAGAAACGCACCCAACACATCACTACCTAACTAGCTAGAATTATCTCCTGAGGAAGTCCATTCCAGAATTATCACCAGAGGAAGTCCTTCCCAGAATTATCCCCAGAGGAAGTCCATCCCAGAATTATCCCCAGAAGAAGTCCATCCCAGGATTATTCCCAGAGGAAGTCCATCCCAGAATTATCCCCAGAGGAAGTCCATCCCAGAATTATCCCCAGAGGAAGTCCATCCCAGAATTATCCCCAGAGGAAGTCCATCCCAGAATTATCCCCAGAGGAAGTCCATCCCAGAATTATACCCAGAGGAAGTCCATCCCGGAATTATTCCCAGATTAAGTCAATTCCATTCCATTCCCCAGAGGAAGTCAATTCCAAAATTATCCCAAGAGGAAGTCCATTCCAGAGTTATCCCTAGAGGCAGTCCATTCCAGCATTAGCCCACAAGAAAGTCCATTCCAGAATTATCTACAGAGGAAGTCTATTCCAGAATTAGCCACTAAGGAATTTCATTCTAGAATTAGATCCTGAGGAAGTCTATTCCAGAATTAGCCCCCAAGGAAGTCTATTCCAGAATTATCTACAGAGGAAGTCTATTCCAGGATTAGTCCCTGAGGAAGTCTCTTCTAGAATTTGTCCCTAAGGAATTTCATTCGAGAATTATCTCCTGAGGAAGTCCATTTCAGAATTATCTCCTGAGGAAGTCTATTCCAGAATTAACCCCCAGGGAAAACTATTCCAGAATTAGCCCCCAAAAAAGTATAATTCAGAATTAGCCCCCAAAGAAGTCTAATTCAGAATTAGCCCCTAAGGAATTGTATTCCAGAATTTCAATCCTGAGGAAGTCTATTTGAGGATTATCCACCGAGGAAGTCCATTCCAGAATTATCTCCAAAGGCAATATATTCTAGCATTAGCCCCTGAGGAAGACTATTCCAGAATTACCCGCCAAAGAAGTCTATTCCAGAATTAGCCCCTAGGGAAATTTATTCCAGAATTTCACTCCTGAGGAAGTCTATTTGAGGATTAGCCCTTGAGGATGTCCATTCCAAAATTATGTCCAGAGGAAATCTATTCCAGAATTAGCCCCTGAGGAAGACTATTCCAGAATTACCCCCCGAAGAAGTCTATTCCAGAATTAGCCCCTAAGTAATTTGATTCCAGAATTATCTCCAGCGGAAGTCCATTATAAAATTACCCCCTGATGAAGTCTATTCCAGAATTAGCTCCTGAGGAAGACTATTTCAGAATTAGCCCCAGAGGTAGTCTATTGCAGAATTAGCCCCTAAGGAATTTCATTCCAGAATTGGCTCACGAAGAAGTCTATTCCACATTCTTACTGTAGACGCCTTTCTGTATGTCAAACTTAAACCTGTTTTCATGCAGATGCAAAAGCGCCCCCTTGTCCTTTGCAATGACCTTAAAGTGAATAACCTTGCCCCAAGTTCACTATATGGATCACTTATATTTTCTCATGGTGATCACATCTCCAGTTCAGTTAATCGTTCCTCATAGCTGAGCTCCTCCATGCCGCTTATCAGTTTTGTTGCTCTTCTCTGCACTTTCTCCAGCTCCCCATCATCCTTTTTGCAAGTCTACAAGCCAGGCCTGACTGATTAAAGCCAATTCAATAGGTCTGTGAAGGTTCCCATTTATCCTGGTCGTGGTATTGCTAGTTGAAAGACGTTTTGTCGCTAATCCAAGCTGATTCTTCAGTCTTAATTCTTCATTATAGCTGACGTAGCGGCTTGAATTGAAACAATTCAATACGTTATCTGGTAATCTCAGCAGCCCTTCAGCAAGGATGCTCCGTACAGACAGGCAGAAGGAGGGAATTCATCTGTTACCATGAGAAAGCCATTGCAGGAAGGGTGTAGAATGGTGAAAGCCACAGGCAAAAGCCAATCTCAAAGTTAACCATTTGTTTACCAAACTACGTTTCTAAACGGAATCATGGGCTGCAGCTATGAGATTGGTATTGGTGTTAACAACCGGCCAAGGGCTTTTATGGGCCTCTCAAAGCAGCACCATGCGGTTCAGTGTGGTGCAATTTTGGAAAAGGGTCAGGGACTTCTTTTAAGCTTTTTTTTTATAGGTTAGGGCAGCCCATTGAATTAAATGGTCTCTGCCCTACATACGATGCACGGAATTGCATGCACGCTCCCTCACACCGCATGTTCTGAATGCGTCACAGCACTTGGGGTCAGGTGACAGGTGCGCACCACTGGAGTGCGAATCGCACCAAGGGTTGTGAAGCGCCCCACTAAGGTTGTGGACCTATGGCTGTCTGCTGCTAATGAGTTCCGGCTGATATGGGAAGAGGGCCCTCTGGAGCACGGACACTGAAACACAGGGAGCTAGTTAGGACCGGCCCTACCATGGGTCCCAGTGGGTCCATTGGACCCAGGGAGCACTTTGAGAGGAGCAGCACATTGAACCACGGCCGCCTCTCCTTCTCTTCTATTTACCCAGAAAATTGACAACCAAGATTTTTTTACCAGCAGTTTTGCGTGTCATGACGACAACTGCCGCCCGGGCCACTCCGCCTACCCCTATACTACCGTAGCCCATCACTATACTACCCTAGCCTGTCTATATACTACCCCAGCCTGTCCATATAATACCCTAGCCTGCCTATATACTACCTTTTCCTGTCTATATACTACCCCAGCCTGCACCTATACTGCCCTAGTCTGTCTATATACGACCCTAGCCTGTCCATATACTACCCTTGCCTGTCTATATACTACCCCAGCCTGTCCATATACTACCCTAGTCTGCCTATATACTACTCTAGCCTGTCCATATACTACCCTTGCCTGTCTATATACTACCCCAGCCTGTCCATATACTACCCTAGTCTGCCTATATACTACTCTAGCCTGTCCATATACTACCTTTTCCTGTCTATATACTGCCCTAGCCTGTCCATATACTACCCTAGCCTGTCCATATAGTACCCTAGCCTGTCCATATACTACCCTAGCCTGTCCATATACTACCCCAGCCTGTCCATATACTACCCTAGCCTGACCATATACTACCCTAACCTGTCTATATACTACCTTTTCCTGTCTATATACTGCCCTAGCCTGTCCATATACTACCCTAGCCTGTCCATATAGTACCCTAGCCTGTCCATATACTACCCTTGCCTGTCCATATACTACCGTAGCCTGTCTATATACTACCGTAGCCTGTCTATATACTACCCTAGCCTGTCCATATAGTACCCTAGCCTGTCCATATACTACCCTTGCCTGTCCATATACTACCGTAGCCTGTCTATATACTACCGTAGCCTGTCTATATACTACCCCAGCCTGCACCTATACTGCCTTAGTCTGTCTATATACTACCCTAGCCTGCCTATATACTACTCTAGCCTGTCTATATACTACCTTTTCCTGTCTATATACTGCCCTAGCCTGTCTATAAACTACCCTAGCCTGTCTACATATTACCCTAGCCTGTCCCTATACTGCCCCTTGGAATTGAACATAATGGCATGTTATATAATTTTGCATATAGACAAGGTGCTGTTGCATGTAAATCTGACTTCCTGATACATTTAATTTTAGTTTTAATTATCATGATATAAGATAATGGATGTGGGGGCCTTTTAGTAGGCGTGATTTTTTTTTTGGGGGGGAGGCAGCATTTCATTCGTGGACCCAGGCAGCACAATGTCTTGGGCCAGCCCTGGAGCTAGTGCATCGGTTTCTCCAGGGCGCGGATTCTAAGAGCCAGTGGGTGTTCACCAGTGCCTCTAGTGGTGAGTATGGATTTGGCTGTAACTGGATCCAGGTCGCGGCCCCTGGGGTCCCCCAACTCACGCTCGGCTGACTACAGGTGGAAGAGAGGAAGCAGCAGCGCAGGAACAGCAAAGAATAGTCATAGGTAATAGCAAAGGGTCAGGGCTATAAGCAGACAGGAGAAACAGAGAACAAGCTGAAGATCGGGGTATCAGGCAGGCAGGGATAGTCACACAAGCCAAAGATCGGTACACAGAATAAGACTCAGAGCAAACAATAGGAACAACCACATACAAAGCCAAACACGGACAAACATTGATCAGCAATGCAGGCTTGCACTGCCAGGTGTTGTATCCTGTTCCCAATTAAGGCCTGGGGTGGAGCCCAGCTGAGGAGAGTTTACTAAAGCACACAGGTGAGGGAGGACCGGCAAGCAAGGTAGGCAATAGATAAGACATGAATGTTTGCTGTGGATTCATGACAGAATGCAGCCTCAGTTGGGGTCCAGCCTGCCCCCCCCTTCATACTTCAGCCTCTTTAATCCGGGGGTAAGCTGGTCTATTGTTTTCTTTCTACAATAAATGTCACTGAGCAAATGTTTGAGTACAAATATTAACTCTGAAGCAATGATGCAATTCCCGAAAATTGGTATTTTTCACTTCAATGAATTAAAAAAAAATGGTTTGCACACCAATAACACACACCTCCTAAAGGATAGCTCCTACCACTATTTAATATATTCAGGAATGAGTACCTCTTAGCTGCGCTCTCAATAAGCCCTGGGCCCCATAAACATTGCTTTGCTTATAGTCAGGCTGTCAGCAGTCTGCACAGTGCAGTGTTAGGAACAAAATTAATAGGCCACTTTATTAGGTACACCTGTCCGATTGCTTGGCAACACAAATTGCTAAATCAGCCAATCCCATGGCAGCCACTCAATGCATTTATGGCATCTAGACGCAGTGAAGGCAACTTGCTGAAGTTCAAACTGAGCACCAGAATGGGGAAGAAAGGGGATTTAAGCGACTTTGAACGTGGCATGGTTGTTGGTGGCAGACGGGCCGGTCTGAGTGTTTCTGGGATTTTCACACACAATCATCTCCTTACAGGGAATGGTGGGAAAAAGAGAAAATATCCAGTGAGTGGCAGTTGTGTGGAGGAAAATGCCTTGTTGATGTCAGAGGAGAATGGGCAGACTGTTTCCAGATGATAGAAAGGCAACAGTAACTCAAATAACCACTCGTTACACCCAAGGTATGCAGAATACCATCTCTGACTGCACAACACATCCAACCTTGAAGCAGATGGGCTACAGCAGCAGAAGACCACACCGGGTGCCACTCCTGTCAGCTAAGAACAGGAAACAATACAATTGGCACAGGATCACCAACATTGGACAATAGAAGTCCAATAGAAATACGCTAAAGTTAATTTTAAGCCACAAAAATGCGAGATATTCCCCAATTTTTGACAAAATAAAATTTTTTACAGTCATTGTAAAGACTTCTTTTCTTTTTCTTTTAACCACATGCTGACCGCGTAGCGTTTATCAGCGTGGCTCTGTCCCACGAATCGCCGCCTATAGTGGTCGCTCGCGTGCACGGCGACTAGGGGGCGAGCTCGCGCCCGCCGCACGCTCCCTGAGCGGGGCAGCGGTTCGGGCGCACTCGATGTCCACCAGCAACTCGCAATGCCCTGTGACAGAGCCAGAACGGGGAACCATCCATGTAAGCACGGCGGTTCCCTATTCTGTCAGGCGGCATGTGAGAGATCTACTGATCCCTGTGATCTCTTATGCCCCTGGCAGCCCAGCCCCCCTCACAGTTAGAACACGCCTAGGGAACACGGTTAACCCCTAGAGCGCCCCATGCAAGTTAACCCCTTCACTGCCAATGACATTTACACAGTAATCAGTGGATATTTAAATTTCCGATCACTGTATAAATGTCATTGGTCCCAAAAAAGTGTCAAAAATGTCCGACATGTCTGCCGCAATGTCGCAGTCCCAATAAAAATCGCAGATCGACGGCAACTTTTGCACAAACCAATCAAGAAACGCCGATTGCAATTTTTACCAAAAATATGAGGAAGAATATAAATCGGCCAAAACCGATGAAAAAAAGTGTTTTTTATATGTTTTTTTTAGATTTGTATTTTAGCAAAAAGTAAGAAATATTGTTTTTTTTTTCAAAATTGTTGCTATTTTTTTGTTTATAGCGGCGATCAGAAATGACGCAGAGGGGATAAAATGCCAGCAAAATAAAGCTCTATTTGTGGGGAAAAAAAGGCTGCAAATTTCGTTTGGGTACAACTTCGCACGACCGCGCAATTGTCAGTTAAAGCGACGCAGTGCCGAATCGCAAAAAGTGCTCTGGTCCTAACGTGGGAAATCCTTCTGAGGCTGAAGTGGTTAAATAACAAACATGTTACACTTACCTCCTCTGTGCAGTGGGTTTTGCACAGAGCAGCCCAGATTCTCCTGTTCTCAGGTCCCTCTTCGGCTTTCCTGGCCCCTCCCTCCTGTCGAGTGCCCCCTCAGCCAGCAGCTTGCTATGGGGACACCCGAGCCGCGTCAGAGTTCCGTGCATCCATTCAGACACAAAGCTGTGGTTCCCCCCCCCCGATTGGCTCAATTACATTGATTGACAGCAGTGGGAGCCAATGGCGCCGCTGCTGTGAATCAGCCAATCAGGAGGGAGAGTCCCAGATGGCTGAGGGACTTGTGGACATAGTTGGATCGAGATGGGGCTCAGGTAAGTATTAGGGGGGCAGATGGCTTTTCATCTTAAGGCGGAGTTCCACCCACTTCCACTCTAAATGAGGGTGACCCCCTGACATGCCGCGACTGGCATGTCATTTTTTTTTGGGGGGGGGGGCCGATACAGGGACCCAGCTCCCACTTCCTCCCCTGGCACTGCGGCACCAGAAGGAAGTTCACCTCTCCCCTCTCCCTCCCTGCAACCTTCTGAGACACGTCACGGGTCCCGGAAGACTGCCGGGCCACTCACAGCACTGCAGCGTGGCTCGCGCATGCGCAGTGTGCGCCCGGCTTTGACGCCAAAGTAGTATATAGTGCCCCATCATTGGTGTCAGTGGGAGGAATAGTGCCCCATCATTGGTGTCAGTGGGAGGAATAGTGCCCCATCATTGGTGTCAGTGGGAGGAATAGTGCCCCATCATTGGTGTCCATGGGAGGAATAGAGTTCCATCATTGGTGTCAGTGGGAGGAATAGTCACCATTATTGGTGTCAGTGGGAGGAATAGTGTCCCATCATTGGTGTCAGTGAGAGGAATAGTGTCCCATCATTGGTGTCAGTGAGAGGAATAGTGTCCCATCATTGGTATCAGTGGGAGGAATAGTGTCCCATCATTGGTATCAGTGGGAGGAATAGTGCCCCATCATTGATGTCAGTGGGAGGAATAGTGCCCCATCATTGGTGTCAATGGGAGGAATAGTGCCCTATCATTGGTGTCAGTGGGAGGAATAGTGCCTCGTATCAGTGAAGGGAATAGTTCCCCCTTAGGGCCGGTTAAAGGGCTGCATTTGGCCCACGGGCTTACAGTTTGGAGACCACAGTTAAGCAGGAATAAGGGGCCTCGAATGATCGCTCTCTCCTCCTCGCGCCCCAATGCGTGAATTTACATTTGTACGTTCATGTGGGGGTGGGTGGAAAACCTTTTGGGGGGGGGGGCGGTTAAGTGCTTGGTTGCAACTTTCATTTTTTACACTTAATTTAACTAAACTTTTTTACCCAACACTTAGGGGGCATAAAGTTCTGTTTGATATTTTTTTTGTGACAGGTTCTCTTTAATAGGATATCAAGGATCTAACCTGTCCTCCAATGAAGCTAATGGAGCGTAGACTGCATTCCATTAGCTTCTTCCCTGGCCAGATCGGCACTAGATTCCCAGAAATTACGTGTAATAGGAAGATCAGTGAATGGACATTCGCTGATCTTCCTCATCTACCCGCCATGCCAGTCCCGGGACCACCAATAGGTGTGCAGAGACCTGAAAACATGGTGAGGGGCATGGGCGCATGTGTGTATGTAAGGGTGGGTCAACCACTGTTAGATTTAACACATTCCTGGAGGCTGAAGCTGCCAGGAGTGTGTGTAACCCCCCGCCCCCCATAAAGCCCCTGATGTTTGGCACACTGCAGGCAGCATTTCCTTAGTCCCCCCTCCCCCAGTGATCAGACTGCACATTGTAACACTGCAGCAAGGAAAGAGGCTGCAGCAGGGGTTAGTCTGAGTCCAGTCATACAAAGAAGACCGTCAGATTGCCATTTGTATGGTGACTCCTATATACAGTATCTCACAAAAGTGAGTACACCCCTCACATATTTGTAAATGTAACGTAGTGAGTGTACAGCTTGTATAACAGTGTACATTTGCTCAACACACAGCTATTAACGTCTAAACCACTGGCAACAAAAGTGAGTACACCCCTAAGTGAAAATGTCCAAATTGGGCCCAAAATGTCAATATTTGCGTGGCCATTATTTCCCAGCACTGCCTTAACCCTCTTGGGCATGGATTTCACCAGAGCTTCACAGGTTGCCACCGGAGTCCTCTTCCCCTCCTCCATGGTGACATCACAGAGCTGGTGGATGTTAGAGACCTTGCGCTCCTCCACCTTCCGTTTGAGGATGCCCCACAGATGCTCAATAGGGTTTAGGTCTGGAGATGCTTGGCCAGTCCCCCACATTTACCCTCAGCTTCTTTAACCACTTCCCGACCGCGCTATAGACAAAAGACGTCCACAGCGCGGTCGGGTTATTCTGACAGGACGTCCATGGACGTCCTGCAGAATCTCGCTTCCCGCGCGCCCCCTGGGGCGCGCACACGGGAAGATCCGTGACCGTCGGGTCCGGGGGACCCGACTGATCACGGATCGCGGTGAATGGCCGCTGTGAGCGGCCTTTCACCACGTGATCGCGCCGTCCAATGACGGCGCGATCACATGTCAACAAGCCGGCGCTTCCGCCGGCTTTTCTCTCTCCTCTCTGCACCGATCGGTGCAGTGTGAGAGGAGAGAGGGGGGAGAGAAGA
>BLSH010095296.1:126246-160613 GCA_018402905.1 Glandirana rugosa
ACTGGTAAAAAACATAGTACAGACGTCAGAGACTGGTAGAGAACATAGTACAGACGTCAGAGACTGGTACAGGACATGGTACAGACGTCAGAGACTGGTAGAGAACATAGTACAGACGTCAGAGACTGGTAGAGAAAATAGTACAGACGTCAGAGACTGGTAGAGAAAATAGTACAGCCGTCAGAGACTGGTAGAGAACATAGTACAGCCGTCAGAGACTGGTAATACAAGAGACGGTCAGAGACTGCAGACATGATACAAGAGATGGTCAGGGACTGCAGACATGATACAAGAGATGGTCAGGGACTGCAGACATGATACAAGAGATGGTCAGAGACTGCCGACATGATACAAGAGATGGTCAGAGACTGCCGACATGATAAAAGAGATGGTCAGAGACTGCAGACATGATAAAAGAGATGGTCAGAGACTGCAGACATGATACAAGAGATGGTCAGAGACTGCAGACATGGTACAGGACATGGTCAGAGACTGCAGACATGATACAAGAGATGGTCAGAGACTGCAGACATGATACAAAAAATGGTCAGAGACCACAGACATAAAAGAAGAGAAGGTCAGAGACTGTAGAAAGAAAGAACGTCCCAATCATAGAGACAAATAAAGAAGGAGCTACAGAACACAAGCAGGTAAGAATCCTTTGGGCAGTTTATCAGTTTGTTTTACAATGTATACAGCTGACCTGGAGAGAAATGTTTTTTTTTTCCCACACCCCAAATAACAGAAATGTTATTTCACTTTAAGCCCTCCACAGTAGTCACTAGGTGCTGAACCGAGTCGGCCGACACGTGCGGCACCAAACCGCGCCAAGTTTTCCAAGAAGCCATTTACGAGGCAATTTCACAGGCCGCTGACCCACCTGTAGGGGGGCCGTCTGGAGAACGGAATTATACCTGACACCTTTCCCACAATCCTTTTGGGGCGACGTTCCACCGCCGATAAAAAGCCGATGGGTTTTGTTTTCGCCGTCATTAGATCCTTCAGAGGTAATTAGTGGGAATGGAATGGGAGGTGTGTGACGGGAATATTAAGAAGAGGAGAAGAAACAAACATTACCTTCTGGAAGCTCCTGAGATAGCAGAGCGGCTTAGTGGTTGGCCCTCCCGTCTTGCAGCACTCTGTGTCTGAGCCTCAATTTCCATCTGCATGGGTGTGAGCCAACCCTACTGTGTGACCCCAATGGGGGCCCTGCATGTATCCCCCACCTGTCAAGTACAGCAACAGGGTCATTTTTCTGAAAAGTTTACCTTTTATCATTAAAAAAGCTGTCCTTAAGCTCCAGTCAATGACTTTGCCTAGGATGAGATAATGTCGCCAGTCTGCTGCAGGCAGAAGAAAGCATTTCCTCAGTCTCCCCTGCCCCAGTGACATTGCCTGGGCTGAGATGATGTAATCGGTTCAGAAGCAGTTGCTCAGTTTTCTCTCCTTAAATGGCTCTGCCTAGTCTGAGATGATGTCATTAGCCTGCTGCAGGCAGAAAAAAAGCATTTCCTTAGTCTCCGCTCCCCCAGTGACTTTGCCTGGGCTGAGATGATGTCATCAGTCTGGAAGCATTTGCTCAGTCTCCTCTTCCCAAGTGACTTTGCCTAGTCTGACATGATGTCAGTCTGCTGCAGACAGGAGGAAGCATTTCCTCGGTTTCCCCTCCCCTAATACCTTTGCCTAGGCTGAGATTGTGTCATCAGTCTGCTGCAGGGAAAAATAAGCATTTCCTTAGTCTCCCTCTCCCTGTGACAGTGCCTAGTCTGAGATGACATCAGTCTACTGCAGGCAGAAGGAAGCATTCCCCTAATCTCCTCTCTCCCAGTGATCAGACTGCAAAATTGTAAAGGTGAGTGGATGTGAGCTCAGGTCTGTGCCTCTGCCTGAGCTGAGATGATGTCATCTGTCTGCTGCAGGTAGGAGGAAACATTTCCTCAGTCTCCCCTCCCCCAGTGACTTTGCCTAGGCTGAGGTGATGTCATCAGTCTGCTGCAGGTAGGAGGAAGCATTTCCTCAGTCTCCTCTCCTCCAGTAACTTTACCTAGGCTGAGATGATGTCATCAGTCTAACCTCCCCACACTGACTTTGCCTAGGCTAAAATGATGTCATCAGTCTCCCGCAGGTAGGAGGAAGCATTTCCTCAGTCACTCTGCATAGTCTGAGATAATGTTGACAGTCTTCTGCAGGCAGGAGGAAGCTTTTCCTCAGTATTCCCTCCCCCAGTGACTTTGCCTAGGCTGAGATGATGTCATCAGTCTGCTGCAGGCAGGAGGAAGCATTTCCTCAGTCTCCTCTCCCCCTAATGTTCAGACTGCAACATAGTAACCTTACAGCAAGGTGAGAAGCTGCAGCAGGGGCTGATCTGTGTCACACATTTGTGAACACAGCCAAGAACTGCACAGGCACCAGTATTTACATGATTGTGTCATCTCTCATCCGGCATCTAAGTCCAGGAAGTAGATGGTGACCCTGGAGGATGCCTGAACAAAGATGGCGTCGCCCTTCTGGAGTGTTAAAAGATCTGAGGTCTCAACCTCTTAACCATTCAATCCAAAGACAAAAAAAAAATAGTTTGGACCGAAGTCATATAATTATAAAGACCGTTCATGAAAAACAACTTTGAAATGAAAGCAATCTCGCCGGTTTATTTTATATTCGCATCTATAGACGCCAAGACTGCGACGCGTTCCTCCCTGATAGGAAGGGGTTAAACCCGACCGACTCCAAGCTGGCAGATGCTGAACGATAAAACGCCGCCTCTAATTTCATCATCAATCCCAGAAATGAGCAAATACGCTAACGAGATGGGGGGGTTGGATGAAAAAAAAAAAAGTATGAAGTCACCACGGCAACGGCCATTTACAATATGGTGGCTCAGGCGGCGAAAACAGCACAGCGGGCGTCTCACAAACTACAAATGGCGTGATTGGATCGGTAAATTCAGAATTCTGTTCTTCCCGGGGAATCCGTCTCCTGGAGTCCAACGAGGGACACAGAAGAGGAACTCAATAAACCATTCACCGCACTGTTGTGGCCGTACCGTCCCTTTAAAAAATGGGCGGCGCCTGAATCGGATAATTCCAGCTGGTCCGACAGATTGCGGCGATTTGTGGCACTTTGCGTTTTTTGCACGTTTAAAAAAGAAAAAAAAATTTAGGTCTGAAATTTAGTTAAAACCCCCAAACATTATACTGTATATTCTGAAAGCAGAGGCCCTGGAGAGCGAAATAGCGGTAGTGCCAATGTTTTTATGTCACACGACAATAGCGCAACGGTTTATACAATGCAACACCAAACACGTCAAGGCTTAAAATAGCGCGCGCCCCTGCAACAGCAGCAACATTCGGTACTTTATATTTAACATAGGTGGCGCTTTAACCCCTTCAATACCGGGCACTGCCAAACCCCTTCCTGCCCAGGCCAATCCTCAGCGCCGTCACACTTTGAATGACAATTGCGCGGTCATGCTACATTGTACCCATAGGACATTTTTAGCATTTTTTTGAGACAGTTTTTTTTTTCGGTATTTAATCACCACTAGGGTTTATTTTTTGCTAAACAATGAAAAAAGACCAAAGATTTTGAAAAAAAATAAAGTTTTTCTTTGTTTCTGATATAAAATGTTGTAAATTAGTAATTTTTCTCCTTCACTGATGGGCATTTATAGGCTGCACTGATGGGCATTGATAGGCTGCACTGATGGGCATTGATGGGCTATACTGATGGGCATGATAGGCTGAACTGATGGGCATGATAGGCTGAACTGATGGGCATTGATAGGCGGCACTGATGGGCATTGATAGGCAGCACTGATGGGCATTGTTAGGCTGAACTGATGGGCATTGATAGGCTGCACTGATGGGCATTGATAGGCTGCACTGATGGGCATGATAGGCTGAACTGATAGGCGGCATTGATGGACATTATAGGCTGCACTGATGGGCATTGATAGGCGGCACTGATGGGCATTATAGGCAGCACTGATGGGCATTGATAGGCAGCACTGATGGGCATTGATAGGCAGCACTGATGGACATTGATAGGCAGCACTGATGGACATTGATAGGTGGCACTAATGGGCACCGATAGCCGGCACTGATAGGCACCGATAGCTGCACTGATATGCATGGATAGGCTGCACTGATTGGCATTGATAGGCAGAACTGATGGGCACCGATAGCCGGCACTGATAGGCTGCACTGATGGGCATTGACAGGTGGCATTGATAGGCTGCACTGATGGGCACTGATAAGCGGCACCAATATGCAGCACAGATGGGCACTGATAGGCGGCAATGATAGGCATCATTAATGGGAACAAAAAGGCATCACTGATGGGCACTGATTGGCATCACTGATGGGGCGATAAGTGGGGAGATGCTGCAGAAAACAATATGAAGGCGGGAAGATGTTACATGAGGCTGGTAGAGATCATTACTATTACCCCAATCAATGTTCCCACTACAGACTGCTGAGGTCCGAGGGCCACACATCATATACCAAAGGGCCACATTCAGGCCTCTGGCTGCAGGTTGGGCACCAGAGGTCTAGAATCATTGATCTAACTTGCTCCAGAGTGTGTGGCGATATTTAACACGTGTATTGCAATCAACATTTTTGTGCGCAGGCACCCGTGACCAGGGCTGGGACAAGGGGTGGGCAGGAGGAGCAACTGCACTGGAGAGCATGGGCACAGAGAATGAACGTAGGGTGGTACTCCCATTCTACAACATGCAATAGCAGTGGAGGAGAGGGTGCATTTACGCATCCTTGCCCTGGCGCTGAAAGAACCTGTCCCGGTACTGCCCCTGACTCATGCATTTACATTCATACATGCATGTATGTTTTGGTTGAGCGCAAGTGAAAAATCCAACTTCTTGATCATGCAGTACAGGACATCGGTGGATTCAGAAACAACTTGTCCCTCAAAAGCAACCAAAAATGGTCCAGGCCCCGAATCAAACAGCAGCCTGAAGCACCTTGTGGCCATCAGCTGCACCAGCCGAGGTCTGACTATCCACCTGGTAATACTTGAAACCTGATAAAGACCAGGTGGTGGCCTTACAAAGGCAATCAAGTAGACGGATGACGAAAAAGTCCAGGAGGCACTGATGGATTTAGTAGAATGAGGCATGAATGGAAGAGAACCTTGGAAGAATAGGTCTGAAACACCCAGTAATAGTGGAACGAGGAGCAAGAAGCACCCTTTGAGGTCTCTCCAGAGCACTCAGAGGCAATTTGACTGCCTTGGCTTTGGGTTATTCTCTAACATGACCTTTCTCATCCAGGGTTCTGTTGATTCCTAGGGTTCCTCCAGAAGCTGCAAGGAGTTCCTTGAGCGATGAACAATTTTCTGCCTCTTGCATAACAATAGGTGGTTTGGTTTAACTTTCAAATAAACTTTTTCCCCATGTGATGATCTTTGTTGGCAGCTTCCCTTCCCTTTAATGAGACATCAGGGGTCTAAATGACCCCTGATGTCTCACCTGTCCTCCAATAAAGCTGATGAAATGCAGATTATGCTCTATTAGTTTCCCCCCACCCCCCACCTACACTGGTTGTGGACCTGGACGTTTTACACATTTCTGAGTCATTAGTAGGAAGGTTAGATTGCTATTCACCAATCTCTCTCCCCTCTACCGGGCAGCACCCACCATCAGGGGAGGGCTGGGCCAGGGGGCAGGGTGGCAATTGCCCCCCAGGCCGTCTTAACTTACATTCAAAATGGCTGTTGGCCGCTGCCCACTCACACTTTATTCTTCTTGTGGAAGAAGGAAGCAGGGGCCAGGGGCGCAGCCACCAACTAATTGTGGGCGGGGGCATCCAGGGCCTGCTGTGCTGATGGGCACTGGTGAGCCTACATTGATGGGCACTGATCAGGTTGCATTTGATAGGCACTGGTGAGGCTGCAATGATGGGCACTGGTGATGCTGCATTGATGGGCACTGATGAGGCTAAGCTGATAGGCATTGATGTGGCTGCATTGGTGGGCACTGATGAGCTGCACTGATGCATTATTTTTGTTAAACCTCCTTTGTTGCTATTAACATTAAATGATGTTACCACATTGTATCATATTTGTCTTGCTTCATAACCTCAATATCCGTTCTAAAACCAGGTGGGCATGGATGGTGAGCTGATTCGGTGGTTCAATGGGCCACTTGACTGGACTTGCCCCCCAGGCCTAAGGCTGCCAGCCCTCCCCTGCCCGCCATGATGGTCCTGGGTCTGCCTGGTTTCATGGAGACCGGTGAGCATGCTGGGGGCACCTGTGTGGAGAACAGTAGCAACGGATCGCTTCCACCTGACAGGGGACATTATAAAGCTGTGGCGGTAAAAGGGTTAACTGTTAGTGAAACGCAGCAGAAAAAAAACAAATCTCCTGCTCTGTCAGACGGGGGGTGCAGTGTGGCAGAGCTGTGTAAATCTTAGGACTGAACGGACAGAAATGGATAGCAGCTCTCATTTGCCTCCTTAGGATGCTGAGCTATGCCATTTCAAACCGGCGAGGCCAGGAACCATGCAAAACACGAAGGAGCATGCAAATCCTGCTTAGACCTTGACACGGCACCCAATATCCACTTACATATTCGGGAGATAAGAAGATGAATGTCCCCGGCTACTCGATGCAAAACAGGCGTCTGCGAAGAAGCAAAGCTGGCGGAGAAGAAGGACGATGTTCCTCAAAACTCCAAGAAGAAATGTTTAAAGACAAAGAACGCACTGAACAAAACGACGACATCTTCCCAGACGTCCGAATGTATGGAGGGAGTCTCGGATCGAGTGAATCTAAAGCCAAAACTTTTTTGTCTTAGTTTTGAAAGACCTGGGGGGGGGGGGTAAAATCTTGTCCAGAAAAACAAGTGAAAGCCAACAAGCTCATCAGTTGAGGTTGGCTTCTCTCAATGGGTACCTGGAAGTGACTTAAACCTTCAAGATATAGAGGAACAGAACCAAATGAACAGAGGGAGTCTGAAAGCTTTTTTTTGTTCATAATTCAATCAATTTTTAAAAAGCCAATGCGTTTGTGGGGGTCAAAGAATTGGACTTTTTGATTTACCTGTAATGTCCACTTTTTGGAGTATAGTACAGAGACAACTGGGTTTCAGGTAGGTACATTAAGGGCCAGTTCACACCATAGAAACGCAGTCCGGATGCGTTCCAGATGCTTTTCTGCATGCCCGTTTTTGACGTGTTTCCGGTCCGTTCCGGTGCATTTTTGATGCAGTCCAGTGCCGTTTTTTCCCCCTTTTTTTTCTTAGGACATGTGCATTCCAGTGCATTTTTGGTGCATGTAGGTGCGTTCCGGTGCGTTTTTGATGCGTTTTACCGCGTTCCAGTACAGTTCAGTTCTACTTTTTTTTCTGGAGCTGGAACTGACTGCATGGTGTGAACTATGCCATTGGAAACCATATAACCTACTTTCCATGCGTTATTGATGCAGAATAAAAACACACTGGACTGCATGTGGTGTGAACTGGCCCTTAGGTGACTGGACAGCAAAAAAAAAAAAAAAAACGCCGTGAGGACCCCCTCCCACTTACAGCAAGCAAAAAAAAGGACCACAGAGGGGAGGTAGTCCGTGTCCTGTACACCAAAAAATAGGTTTTACAGGTAAGCCGAAAATCCAACTTTCTTGTTGATACAGAAGAGGATATAGGCAGATTCAGAGATAGATGGGGATTACCAAAGCAATACCAATAGGGGGAGGGTAGAAAAAAGAAAGATAAAAAAACCAGGCCACAGGACCCTCGAAAACACCAAAAAATGGTCCAGAACCCGAACCAAACATCAGCCTGAAGCACCTTGCGATCATAAGCTGCATCAGTCAATGCCTGAACATTGACCCGGTAGAAAGTAGTAAACAAGTGACCAGGTGGTGGCCTTACAAATCTGCAATGCAGAAGCCAAATTCGAAAAGCAGAGGATGTACTGATAGATCTGGTAGAATGAGCCATCACTGGAAGGTGAGGCATCCAAACCTTGGCTGAATAGGCCTGAACTACAACCTGACAGTTTCAACCAAACAATGGGGGAATGAGAGGCAGGAAGCCCCAATATGAGATTCCCCATGATATTGAGGTGTCAATGGAAGAGGCAACCAAACCTTGGTTGGATAGGTCCAAATCACCCAACAATGGTGGAATAAGATGCAAGACACCACCTTCAGGATGCCTCCAGAGCATAAAGAGGCAATCAGACTGTCTAATGGAAGCCGTGGCTACAAAGTAGACTATAACACAGCCCTTCTCATCCAGGGTTCTTTGAAACCCTCAATTTTGGTGGTCAGTGTTGCCTGGCAGGTGGAAATTGCTTCTAGGGCCTCACTGGTTTCTGGGGCCAAGGTCTCATCCCAAAAGAGGAGGAACTGCCATCTTCTACCTGCCCATCCTTATCTTTGTGGCAGAATTTGTCCAGTTTTGTGGTGGCTTCCGTGGTCTTACGAGGAGACAAGTCTCGGGCAGCAGAGGCAATGCAGGGAGTAGTTGTTCGGTGAATATGGTCCAAGGATATGTCACAGGATATACGGAATGTCAAGTTGCCAACGGAGCTCTTGTGATCTGCGTCCTACTCCATGCAGCTTCAGGCCACGCCCAGGTTCTGTGGAACCCCAAGGTTCCTCCTGAGTTTGCAAGGGGTTCCTTGAGCAAAGAGCAATGTCTGCCTCTCACATAAGAAACCACCAACACCAATGATCTTTTTAACTATCTGTAAGGGGAGGATTCTTCCCAAAGTCCACAAATGTAAGGAGCATTCTTCCTACTGACCACAACGCTTATTTACCATGCGTTTTAAATATTTTCATTTTTAGCAGGGTTTTCTTGTAACGGTGTAATTATTTCAAGAGTTCCTAGATGTTAATGAGGCATCACCGAAAGTGGAGGTCCGAATCACCCAGCGATGGTGGAATGAAATGCAGAAAGCCCCCTTCGAGATCCCTCTGGAGCACAAAGAGGCAATCGGATTGTATAATGAAAGCCGTGGCTACGAGGCAGACTCTTACACAGCCTTTCTCAATCAGGGTCCTGTGGGGCCCTAAGTTTCCTTCAGAGGTTGCTAGAGGTTCCTTGTGCAATGAGCAACTTCTGCATCTCACATAGAAAACCACCAAAACCACTGAACTTTTTAGCTATCTTTAAAGGGGGATTCTTCCCAATGATCAAAAGCGACAAGACATTCTTTCCACTGACAATCACACTAATGTATCATGAGCTGTAGCTTTAGTAATTAATAGCAGGGGTTCCTTGTGACCGTAAAATTAATTCAAGGAGGCCTCCTTCGATATCCCCTCAGAGCACAAAGAGGCAATCAGATTGTGTTATGGAAGCCATGGCTATGAGGTAGACCAGGGCTGGTGCAAGGATTTTTGACACCCTAGGCGAAACCTCATGTTGCCGCCCCCTTGGCTCCACCCCTGGTCCCACCCCCTTTTCTCTGCCCAGCCTGATCAGTGCCAATCAAATGCAGCCTGATCAACACCAATCAAATGTAGCCTCACCAGTGCCCATCGAATACAGCTTCACCAACGCCAATCAATACAGCCTCACCTGTGCCCATCAAATACAGCTTCACCAGCGTCAATCAATACAGCTCACCTGTGCCCATCAAATACAGCTTCACCTGTGCCCATCAAATACAGTTTCACCTGTGCCCATCAGCCTCATGGAGAGTGGGGCCAGAGAAGGGGTAGTATTTGGCAGATCAGTCACTATTTCTATATACATTTGCAAATGGCATGTGATAATACAAATCTCATTATCTCAGCCAGACAGTGTCAGTTTTTACATGAATCAATGCAGAGCAGCCAGTGACAGATCAACAGTGGCCAGGCGCCCCTAGGCGGCAGTGCGCCCTAGGCAGCCGCCTACTCTGCCTAGTGGTAGAGCCGGCCCTGAGGTAGACTCTAACACATCCTTTCTCAACCAGGGTTCTGTGGAACTCTTGGGTTCCTCAAGAGGTTGCTAGGGCTTCCTTGAGCAATGAGCAACTTCTGCCACTAAAATAAGAAACCACCAACACCACTGATCTTTTTATCTATCGGTAAGGGGGGATTCTTCTCAAAGACCACAAGTGTAAGGAGCATTCTTCCCACTGACCATCACACTAATGTACTATGAGTTGTAACTATAGTAAATAATAGCAGAGGTTCATTGTGACTGGAAAGTAATTTCAAAGGTTCCTCCATGTTAATGAGGAGTCACTGGAAGGGGAGGCAACCCAACCTTGGCTGAATAGGTTTGAATCACCCAATGATGGTGGAATGAGATACAATAAGCCCCCTTGGAGATTCCTCTGAAACACGAAGAGGTAAACCGATTGTCTAATGGAAGCTGTGGCTACGAGGTAGATTAACACAGCCTTTCTCATTCCGGGGTTCCATGGAATGCTAAGGTTCTTTCAGAAGTTGCTAAGGGTTCCTCGAGCAGTGATTGCCTCACAGATAAACCACCAACCATTCTTCCCGATGACCACAAATGTATGGAGCATCTTTCCCAAAGACCGTTATTAGCAGGGGCTCCTTGTAACAGGAAAGTTATTTCAAGGATATTTCCAGGTTAATGAGGCATTAATGTAAGGGGAAGCAACCAAATCTTGGCCAAAAAGGTCAAAATCACCCAGCAATGGTGGAAGAAGATGCAGAAAACCCACTTGAGATCCCTCCAGAGCATGAAGAGGCAAATCAGATTGTCTAATGGAAGCTGTGGCTACAAGGTAGACTATGACACAGCATTTCTCAACCAGGGTTCAGTGGAACCGCTGACATCAATGATTTTTTTTAGCTATCTGTAAGGAGGGATTCTTCCCACTGATCACCACTGTAAGGGGCATTCTTACCACTGATCACCAATATAAGGAACATTCTTCCCACTGACCACCAATGTAAGGAACATTCTTCCCACTGATCACCAATGTAAGGGGCATTCTTACCACTGATCACCAATGTAAGGGGCATTCTTACCACTGATCACCAATGTAAGGGGCATTCTTACCACTGATCACCAATGTAAGGAGCATTCTTCCCACAGACCACCAATGCAAGGAGCATTCTTCCCAGTGACCCCCAATGTAAGGAACATTCTTCTCAGTGACCCCCAATGTAAGGAGCATTCTTCCCTCTGACCTCCAATGTAAGAAGTATTCTTCCCGCTGACCATTACCCTTATGTACCATGAGCTGTAGATAAAGTAATTATTAGCAGTGGTTCCTTGCCACCGAAAATTATCTCAAGGGTTCCTCCATGTTAATGAGGCGTCACTGGAAGGGGAGACAACCAAACCTTGGCCAAATAGATCTGAATCACCCAGCGATGGTGGAATGAGATGCAAGAAGCCCCCTTCAAGATCCCTCCGGAGCACAAAGAGGCAATCTAATGGAAGCCAGGGCTACAAGGTAGACTCTAACAGCTTGAACGACATCCAGAGTGAGTGGAATCACCTCCAGGGGGTGTTTTGGGGGAGGACAAAAACAATATGTCCTGATTGAGGCAAAAAGAAGACACCTTAGGCAGAAGAAAACCTCATCCCTGTGAATACTCAGAACAGGCTGCCTACAAGATGATGCAGCCAACTGGGCCAACTAGGCCACCCTTATGATAGAGGTGATGGCAACCAGGAGAACCACGTAACAAGTAAGGTCAAAGATATATCCCTAATAGGCCCAAAGGGAGGAGCCTGCAGTGCCGACAGCACCATGTGAGCAACCCCCTGTACAAAACGCTTTCACCGTGAATTGAGATGCCAAAGACCATTGGAAAAGAGAAGCCAAAGCCAATATCTGGCACTTCATCTTACTCATTGTCTATGTCCATGCCATTGTCCATGTCTACGTCTATGTCATTGTCCGTGTCCTTGTCCATGCCATTGTCCATGTCTACGTCTATGTCATTGTCCGTGTCATTGTCCATGTCATTGTCCGTGTCATTGTCCGTGTCATTGTCCGTGTCATTGTCCGTGTCATTGTCCGTGTCATTGTCCGTGTCATTGTCCGTGTCATTGTCCGTGTCATTGTCCGTGTCATTGTCCATGTCATTGTCCATGTCATTTTCCATGTCATTTTCCATGTCTACGTCTAGGTCATTGCCCATGTCCTTGCCCATGTCCTTGCCCATGTCATTGCCCATGTCATTGCCCATGTCCTTGTCCATGCCATTGTCCATGTCTACGTCTATGTCATTGTCCGTGTCCTTGTCCATGCCATTGTCCATGTCTACGTCTATGTCATTGTCCGTGTCATTGTCCATGTCATTGTCCATGTCATTGTCCATGTCATTGTCCATGTCATTGTCCATGTCTACGTCTAGGTCATTGCCCATGTCCTTGCCAATGTCCTTGCCCATGTCATTGCCCATGTCCTTGTCCATGTCATTGTCCATGTCATTGCCCATGTCATTGTCCATGTCATTGTCCATGTCATTGTCCATGTCATTGTCCATGTCATTTTCCATGTCTACGTCTATGTCCTTGTCTATGTCATTGCCCATGTCATTTACCATGTCATTGCCCATGTCCTTGTCCTTGTCCATGTCATTGCCCATGTCATTGCCCATGTCATTGCCAATGTCCTTGCCCATGTCCTTGTCCATGTCATTGCCCATGTTATTGTCCATGTCATTGCCCATGTCATTTTCCATGTCATTGCCCATGTCCTTGCCCATGTCCTTGCCCATGTCATTCTCCATGTCATTGCCCATGTCATTGTCCATGTCATTGTCCATGTCATTGTCCATGTCATTGCCCATGTCATTGCCCATGTCATTGTCCATGTCATTGTCCATGTGCATGTCATTGTCCAGGTCCAGCTGTTGATTTAACCATGACTGAAAAATTGTGCTTAGGCATTTAGATTTGTTTTACCCTTAGGCGGGAAGGGGTTAAAGGTACTTAACCTCCCCACTCTTTGCAACAGCAGCCGCTAAATCCACCTTACCACAAACATCAATCCCTTCTCCTTACAGACTAGATATAGAGAGATTGGCCAACATTTCAATGATCTGTGAAGGTTTTAATGATGGAGCTCCCCGTGTTCCCTTTCTTTGTACACAGCTACAGTCTATGTTGGCGCTATGGGGTTCAACAGCGACACAAAATGACCCCGCCTCTGATTCCCCTTTAAATCTAGCGTCTCATTGCTAAGAATATTCTTCTCGGGTATCTGCATGAATAATGCCGCCGCTCCCTGGCGCAGACAGACTCACCATCCATTCCGAAATAATTATATCCACCTTCTCCACCGGTAAATCAATTTCCTCAATCCGCCCTTTAATCAGCGAGATCCGATCTTCCAACTTATTCAGCCTGAAAGAAGGAAGAAAGAACTTTTTTTTAATTTCTTTTTTTAAGCTCCACTTCTTCAGCTGTTTCTCACAAAGACAAAAGACTCACAAAAAAATAAATAAGGAGACTTTGCTTGCGTCTCATTAATATGTGTTAATGTACCCGGGTTCAATGCAGAGGTCGGCCAAATGGAGATCATATTGGCACAGGACGAGGGGACAGAAGCTGGGAAGAGGACAGACGGTTCTATCATCCAATCAGGATGTTCAGTAAGGCTGCATTCACATCCAACATTCGCTAGACGCACTTTTTTTTTTCGTACAGTGCCTTGAAAAAGTATTCATAGCCCTTGAAATTTTCCACATTTTGTCATGTTACAACCAAAAACGTAAATGTATTTTATTGGGATTTTATGTCATAGACCGACACAAAGTGGCTCATAATTGTGAAGTGAAAGGAAACTGATACAAATACATCTGTGAAAAGTGTGGGGGGCATTTGTATGGCACCCCCTTTACTCTGATACCCCTAACTAAAATCTAGGGGATCCAACTGCCTTCAGATGTCACCTAATTAATAAATAGAGTCCACCTGTGTGTCATTTAATCTCAGTATATATAAAGCTGTTCTGTGAAGCCCTCAGAGGTTTGTTAGAGAACCTTAGTCAGCAAACAGCATCATGAAGGCCAAGGAACACACAAGACAGGTCAGGGTTAAAGTTGTGGAGAAGTTTAAAGTAGGGTTAGGTTATAAAAAAATATCCCACGTTTGAACATCTCACGGAGCTCTGTTCAATTCATCATCGGAAAATGTAAAGAGTGCGGCACAACTGCAAACCTACCAAGACATGGCCGCCCACCTAAACTGACCGGCCGGGCAAGGAGAGCATTCATCAGAGAAGCAGCCAAGAGGGCCATGGTAACCCTGGAGGAGCTGCAGAGATCCACAGCTCAGGTGGGAGAATCTGTCCACAGGACAACTATTAGTCGTGCCCTCCACAAATCTGCCCTTTATGGAGGAGTGGCAAGAAGAAAGCCATAAGAAGTCCCGTTTGCAGGAAGCCATGTGGGGGACACAGCAAACATGTGGAAGAAGGGGCTCTGGTCAGATGAGACCAAAATTAAACTTTTTGGCCTAAAAACAAAACCCTATGTGTGGCGGAAAACTAACACTGCACATAACCCTGAACACACCATCCCCACCGTGAAACATGGTGGTGGCAGCATTGTGTTGTGGGGATTCTTTTCTTCAGCAGGGACAGGGAAGCTGGTCAGAGTCGATAGAAAGATGGATGGAGCCAAATACAGGGCAATCTTAGAAGAAAACCTGCTTGAGTCTGCAAAAGCCTTGAGACCGGGGCGGAGGTTCACCTTCCAGCAGGACAACGCCCCTAAACATTCAGCCAGAGCTGCAATGGAATGGTTTAGATCAAAGCATATTCATGTGTTAGAATGGCCAAGTCACAGTCCAGACCTAAATCCAATTGAGAATCTGTGGCAAGACTTGAAAATTGCTGATCACAGACGCTCTCCATCCAATCTGACAGAGCTTGGGGTATTCTGCAAAGAAGAATGGGCAAAAATGCCCTCTCTACATAGGCAAAGCTGGTAGAGACCTTCCCAAAAAGACTTGCAGCTGTAATTGCAGGGAAAGGCGGTTCTACTAAGTATTGCCTCCAAGGGGGCGCCATACAAATGCCCCCCCCCCCCCCCCACACTTTTCACAGATTTATTTGTATCGTTTATCATTTTCCTTCCACGTCACAATTATGAGTCACTTTGTGCCGGCCCATCACATAAAATCCCAATAAAATACATTTACGTTTTTGGTTGTAACGTGACACAATGTGGGGAATGTCAAGGGGTATGAATACTTTTTCAAGGCACTGTACATTACTGGGTGTGCATTCATTTCTATGGGGTGCTCTTCATACTCCTTGCACTGGTGGTCAGAAAACATTTTGCCATGTTCATTTCTGTGCTTTTGTTGCACTTTTTGCACACAGCATATCGCGTATCTGCTTGCCGCGTTTCGGGAGCCATTAACAATAAATGGTACCACAAATACGCGCGTCTTTACCGCGTTTCGTAAACACATGCAAAGGTTCACGGTTTTGCGTTTGTTTACAAAATGCAAAGGGGCTAAAGGATAGATTCACTAAAAGGAGAATATGGCGTCACTGGAGTACAAGGAAATAGCGGGGAAACGTAGGCTAGGTTCACATCTATGCATGCGCGGTTGATGCGTGTTTTTCATTCTTTGTTTTTTTGATGCGTTTTTAGGATGTGTTAACCACTTCAGTACCGGGCTCTCTCACCCCTTTCATGCCCAGACCAATTTTTAGCTTTCATCGCTGTCGCACTTTCAATGACAATTGCGTGGTCATGTGACACTGCACCCATATGACAACGTTATCACTTTTTTAACACAAATAGAGCTTTCTTTGGGTGGTATTTAACCACTTGCAAACCACCAACCGCAGTTTGATGGCGGCAAGGAGGCTCGTTATCGCAAACCGCCGTCATATGACGGCGGCTGAGATCGCGCACTGTGAGTGCGCATGCGCTGCTGGAGGTGCGCTCACTGTGTTCGGGCTGGGCCAGGGAGCGGGCAGGGCAGACTCGATCTCCGCCAGCTACCTGCGATGGCCCCCCCCACCTCGCAGTGAGAGAACGGAGGTTGGTGTAAGTAAACACGGATCTCCATTCTGACAGAGGGGGAAGGGCGGTGATCACAGGCTTCCTGTATATGGGAGCCTTGATCACTCCCCCCCCCCCCAGCCGGCCCAGCACCCATACAGTTAGAACACAATGAGAGAACACAGTTAACCCTTAGAGCGCCCCCTCCAGGTTAACCCCTTCACTGCCAATGGCATTTACACAGTAATCAGTGCATTTTCATAGCATCGCTGTATAAATGCCAATGGTCCCAAAAAAGTGTCAAAATGGTCCGCCGCAATGTCGCAGTACCGCTAAAAATCGCAGATCGCCGCCATTACTAGTAAAAAATAAATAAAAAAATAAAAACCCCATAAATGAATTCTCATCTTTCGTAAACGCGACAACTTTTGCGCAAACCAATCAATAAACGCCGATTGCGATTTTTTTTTTAGCAAAAATATCAGGAAGAATATAAATTGGCCAAAACTGATGATAAAATTAGTTTTTTTTTTTTTTTTGTATTTGTATTTTAGCAAAAAGTAAGAAATGTGGGTTTTTCTGCAAAATTGTCACTCTTCTTTTGTTTATAGCGGCGATCAGAAATGACGCAGAGGGGATCAAATACCACCAAAAAAAGCTCTATTTGTGGGGAAAAAAGCACACAAATTTAGTTTGGGTACAACGTCGCACGACTGTCAGTTAAAGCGGCGCAGTGCCGAATCGCAAAAAGTGCTCTGGTCCTAACCTTGGAAATCCTTCCGGAGCTGAAGTGGTTAATCATTGCTGGGGTTTGTGGGGGAAAAACGTGTTTTGTTTCTGTTATAAAATTGTGCAAATAAATCCTTGTTTTTCATAAATTTAGCCCAAAATTTATTCTGCTACATTTCTTTGGTGAAAATAACCCAAATCAGTGTCTGCGATTTAGTCTCTAGGAAAGTTATAGTCTGTAAACTATGATATACATCTGAAAATCGATCAATCCTAATGTACTGACGGCCAATCTCATTTCTTGAGGCCAGGACAGTACAATTACCCCCCAAATTACCCCTTTTTGGAAAGTAGACGTTCCAAGGTATATAGTAAGAGGAAGAGTTTTTTGAAGTTGTAATTAATTATTTTTTCTTTTTTTTTTTTACATACTGTCACCAGTGCAGCTGTGATTGGCCAGAGCTAATCACATGGTACAGATTAGCTGTGATTGGCCAGAGCTAATCACATGGTACAGATTAGCTGTGTTTGCCAAAGTTAATCACATGGTACAGATTAGCTGTGATTGGCCAGAGCTAATCACATGGTACAGATTAGCTGTGTTTGCCAAAGCTAATCACATGGTACAGATTAGCTGTGATTGGCCAGAGCTAATCACATGGTACAGATTAGCTGTGTTTGGCAAAACGAATCACACGGTACAGATTAGCTGTGATTGGCCAAAGCTAATCACATGGTCCAGATTAGCTGTGATTGGCCAGAGCTAATCACATGGTACAGATTAGCTGTGATTGGCCAGAGCTAATCACATGGTACAGATTAGCGGTGACTGCCCAAGTTAATCACATGGTACAGATTAGCCGTGATTGGCCAGAGCTAATCACATGGTCCAGATTAGCCGTGATTGGCCAGAGCTAATCACATGGTACAGATTAGCTGTTTAGCCCAGTCTGTACCATATGATCACACCTAGCAACACAACTGTACACAATGGATGGCATGAAAGAAAGCCATCCGGTTTTTACAACTGCCATGCGACCTGCTGTGATTGGTTGAAAGTCGGTACTCCGATCAGTCATAGGCTGTGTCCGGTGACCGCAGCCAGTGACAGATCGTGCCGCAGCGCGATCCTGGAGGACGTCATATGACATCCACCGGGATCAACGGCCTTCAATTTACTATAGGCTGGGTGGGAAGTGGTTAATGTTGCTTGGGGGAGGTGTCTGCTGTCATTCAGGAAAAACACACCAAAAACAAATGTACATGCGTTTTTGATGCGTTTCCATTGAAGTCTAAGGAGCAAAAAAAAAAAAATTCCATGCACCTTTCCAAAACATGCACAGGTGGAAACTGCATAGGTGTGAACACGACCCGTGGGAAGTAATGTTAGATGCACCGCAGTGTCTTTCTGCAAATCTGCAAACGCGCCGCAAAACGCATAGATGTGAACCTAGACTTAAAGCTGAAGTTCAATCCACTTATATTTTTTTCTCTCTCCCCCTCATCAACACGATGATGATGACATTTTAAATACAATTCTTTCATTTTCATTACAGACCTTATTTTAGACCCAGTGATGTCATAACTGGGTCTCTGTGCCTCTCTATGCAATGCCGGCAGATCGTGGCTGGTAGGAGGGGGCCAGAAGGGTGCTGTAGATACTGGTAGGAGGGGCCAGCAGGGTGCTGTACATACTGATAGGAGGGGCCAGCAGGGGGCAGTACATACTGGTAGGAGGGGGCCAGCAGGGAGCTGTACATACTGGGTAGGAGGGGCCAGCAGGGGGTGGTACATACTGGTAGGAGGGGGCCAGCAGGGGGCGGTACATACTGGGTAGGAGGGGCCAGCAGGGGGCGGTACATACTGGTAGGAGGAGGGCCAGCAGGGGGCGGTACATAGCTTTCTGAGAACATCCCAGCATCTCCGTACTCAAGAGCCCTCAGCCGTTTTGTAAGCAGTGGGAGGAGTTATGCAAATATCAAAATGCCTTGATGGGCGGGTGTCAGTCTGGAGGAGTGGGCGTTCCTAGGCAGGCTGTATTTGCATATAGAACACCCACATGTGATGCCGAGCCTCCATGATTCAAAGAACTGAAATCTAATTAATGAAAGGGGTGGGGCCAGGGACAGTTAAGCTGGGGAGGAAAGGGTTAGATGATGCTGGACGTCCTCCAGACAGGAAATGAGGTGGGGCTCTGGTTTGCTGCAGCTTCTGATGCACATGGTGAGAAGCTCAGAGTGTGCAGTGAAATCAGAGGAAGCCAGGAGAGAGTCAGCAATGCTGTACAAGACTGCAGGGAAGCTATAATAGGAAGGTCGGGATTCTGAATTCAGCCTCAATCACACAGAACTATTTGTTTCTTTCCTCTCCCGATAAAAATCATTACACCACATTATGCGGAAAGCCGGAACAGCTGCGCCGACTCAGCAGAAATCCATTCCTCGCCGTCACTGAAGCCGAACGACGGCGGCAAAAAAATAAAAAATAAAAAAACATAAAAATAAGCAAAAATGATTCAATGTATCGAATCCTGCGGAGATGAAATCGTTCACCTTTCCCGCAGAAGAGGATCCATCTCCTCCTGCGCTCCGTCAGCATGACAGCCAGCGCTGCCGCCGCCGATATCATTATTCACAGCGCGGCTTCCTTATCGCTGCCCCTTCCCTCACTATCCCCCCCCCCACCCCCCACAATCTCATTACAGCCGTAATTGAAAAAAAGACCCCGGGAAACAAAAGGTGACAAAAAAAGATCTCCGGCCCTGAACTCCTGAACCGACCCCGACGCGTTTTGTCTGAGGACCATAAAAAAAAAAAAAAAAGAGAAAAGCAATTAAACAACCAATCAGAATCACAGAACGGTTCATTATTTCTCCTAATGAGAAGCCGCTGTAATCGCTTTATGATTGGAAGGACAGTCCAGTGACATTTATTGATTATCGCCAATAAAGAAGATCTGAGGCCAGAACTTTTTTTCTTTTTGGACAGGGAAGAAAACGCCGTGGTGGTAATTATTATTATTATTAATTTTTTTTAAATTGTATTTTTTAAATTATAATTATTTTATTTTTTTTCAAAATTTAAATTTTTAAATTAGAATTATTTTTTTTTTTTAATTCAAAATTACATTAATTTTTTTTCAAAGGTGCGGCGGAGTGTAACGGCAGTCAGAGACGCTGTAAAGCCGGACAAACGCTAGTAGAAATTTCTTCAATTGTTTTAAGAACATTTGTTTCATTTTTGTATCATTGGTGGGGTTCAGATCTCAGAAGCAACTTCCATTTTTTTTTACACTTTTTTTTTTTTTAATGGTTTCACCAAGCTTTATTTTTCATCACATTGGGGACAAAAAAGTATTCTATGTGATACATTTTTTTAAATAAAAGCTGCCCCCCCCCCCCCACTCCCCCATCACAGGTGTTCTGATTTGTACGTGCATGGGGGGAGGGGAAAGCTAAGCATCTTTTTTTCGGGGGGGGGTTAAGTGCTTGGGGGTGTAACTTTATATTTTCACTTTTTTTTTTCACCAAACTTTATTTTTCATCACATAGCAGACAGAACGTCTTCTATGTGATGCATTTTACTGGTGACAGGTGTGTTTTGAGTTGTATATGCGTGGGGGAGGGGAAGCTCAAAAAATGTGATTTTTTTTGGAGGGGGGGGGGTTTAAATGCTTGGCTGTAGCTGCAATTTAACCACTTTAAGACCGCCCACCGCAAGGCGGCTCTATTGCATGAATCGCAGTACCGGTACGGTGCTCCATGTAATAGATACAGCGGGCGCACGCGGCCACGCACATCGGTGCCATACGACGTTTCCTGCAATAGATGCAACGGGTGCGGGAGCGCGCTCGATGTCCGCCGCCCCCCTGCGATCACTCCACAGAGAGGCAGAACGGGGATCTGCTTATGTAGACAAGGCGGATCCCCGTTCTGACAGAGGAGTCTGTTCCCAGTGATCAGAAACAGCGATCTCACTCTTCCTCCAGTCAGTCCCCTCCCCCTACAGTTAGAAAGCACCTCCCTAGGGAACATTTAACCCTTTGATCGCCCCCCTAGTGTTAACCCCTTCCCTGCCAGTGCCATTAGTACAGTGACAGTGCATTTTTATAGCACCGATCACTGTATTGGTGTCACTGGTCCCCAAAAATTGTCACTGTCTAGGTTCACAGCTATGCGTTTTTTACTGCGTTTTGCAGACACGCACTACAGTCCATTTAACATGGGTTTCCTATGGATGTAGTTCGCCTCCGTGCGTTTTGCAGAGTTGCGTTTTTTGGAAAGGGTCGGGGACTTTTTTTTCTCACTGCAGGTTGCGTCTTGCATGCCATAGACTTCAATGGAGCTGCACCAGAAACGCAAGTGTTTTTTTGCCGCAATTTTACGGCGATTTGTGTTTTTGAATCTGCCTAGCAACAAACCCCCCCCCCCCCCCAAAAAAAAAAATCAAAAACGCAAATCGCGGAAAAACTGCTGTAAAATTGCGGTAAAACCACAGAAAAACGCATCTGCATAGGTGTGAATATCGCAGCACCGCTAAAAATCGCAGAGCCCCGCCATTACCAGTAAAAACAATTAAAAAAAAATAAAAAGTCCATAAAACTATCCCATAGTGTGTAGACGCGATAACTTTTGCGCAAATAAATAAGTACGCGCTTTTTGGGATTTATTTTTTTACCAAAAATATGATGAAGAATATAAACTGATGAACACATTTGTTTTTTTATATTTTTGTTTTTTTTATTGGAAATTTATTGTAGCAAAAAGCAAAAAATATTGTTTTTATTTTTTTTCAAAGTTGTCGCTCTTTTTTGTTTATAGCGCAAAAAATAAAAACCGCAGGGGTGATCAAACACCACCAAAAGAAAGCTCTGTTTGTGTGGGGGAAAAAAAAGGACGGCAATTTTCACCAAGAAAACCCCCCCCCTCAGACTGACAATGCTTCTGCCTGCTGTGCCTCATGTGCTCATTCCTCCAGAGTCCCCCCATTCTAATACAGGAGGTGCGTTACTGGCCAGATCACCAGGTGAAAATGGGGGGGGGGAAGAAAACAAATGCAGAGGCCACATCTGATTGGTAAGCTGCAATATAGGAGATTGGACAATCAGATTGGAAGGGGGTTGATTCACGCGACCAATCAGCTTCTCCAATGAAGCCTTGACAATGAAAGCTGGAAGCCGATTGGTTGCCATGCAGAGCTGCAGCAGATTTTGCCCTCTTCAGGTTTAGTAAATCTCCCCCATTAGTGATTGGCCGGCGTTACGTGGGAAATATTATATACATTGTTGCGAATGTTTGCAGGACGTCTCTTTATATCGCACATTGTTACATTGTTACTTTTTACTTCCCAAGTTATAAGCATAGCAAAAAATAAAGGACGTCTAGGAGATGCGTTCTGACGAGAGAGAGGCGCGACGTATATATCACGTAAACGCATGACGCAGACGGGAGACAAGAACGTTTACATAAAGTCTATTTAAAAGATAGCAGAATTTAAAAAAAAAAAGAGGCAGCAGATGGCCGCAGAACAAATCAGCCGCCTACGTTATTTGTGGCTTTTCCGATGAGCGCTCCTATGCCGGGCTCAGATCCATGGCGAAGGGGCGGGGCAAAGGCCGCGGCCAGCTCAGCTGAAGGCGACGAGCGTGACCGCGGTTCTGTTCCAGGCCAGGCTGAGGGCCAGGTGCGTCCGCTGGGAATCCATCAGCGCGTTCCCACCTCCCGTCCGAAATCAATAACGCGCTGCCCGCCTGCGTCAGCCCGGGACACCTGGCCGACTCCGGCGATGAACCGCGCAACGGCGCAGGAGGATCCTCTGGAGAGGAACTCCCCGGGCACAGTGGAAAAACTCCATTCAATCCATCAATGTGCCTCACCCTGGAAAAGAACGACGAGTTAATTTACAGTCTGTAATAGTTCCCATTGTCCGCACACCAGCTGAAATTTCAAACCAGGCTGAAAAGTGGAAATGTCTTCATCGGGGGCCCCGCCCTTTTGTATCTAGGCAGTATCTAAGCTACCCGTGCTTGGGGTGCCATTAACATTTAACAGCAGTGCAAGTGCAGTGCGCACTCCTCAAAAGGCACGTTTTTTTAAGAAATGCTGCGCTAAGAACCACCTGACCAATCACCTACCGGATAATGTCCATGGCCTGGTAGAGGATCTCTGATTGGTCCACACCGATCACTTTTTTGGCGCCGGCCTTCGCAGCGAACATTGAAAGGATCCCCGTGCCGCATCCGACGTCCAGGACCACCTGCAACACAAACGTTCGATGTTACGGGTCGATCCGTCTTCTGGAGCCCATTAGGAACATTTGTAATATTTTAAGAACAAGAAATTATTGGGGCCAAAAACGACGTCATTGTCAGCAATCAAATGTAACGATTTTCAGGTTTGAGGAGGAACGGGCCGGGTGATTTCTGTTGCCTCCTTCCCCGCTGATGAGATTCCCCTTCACTTCCTGTCCCGGAGATGCAGCAGGAAATGAAAGGAAATCTCCCCAAAGTTAGGGGAATCCCCACCAGATGGTTGTCACCGGAATATCTGCCCCCATTGGAAGATTTCCTCTGATTCTTGCTCCGGTGACAACTCAAAATGTTGGATTTTTCATCGCTTTCTGTCTTGGCCACAAAGAACGCGAGTCTCCCAGTGGGGTTCAACCCTTCTACATTCTACAGTTAGGCTCCATCCACAGCTCATCTCCAAAGATGCATGACTTCCAGCGTGACCTTGGAGTGCGACTTTGATGTGACTTTGCATTCTCTGGACCAAACTCGCATCAAAAGTCGCTCCATAGTAGTGCAGTCACCTTTCAAAGCCGTTGCGACTTTAAAAGAGAATTATGGGAATAGTTTTCTTACTTTTTTTTGAATCATACTTACCTAGGTGGATGCTGCATCTGTCCCCCACCGGCTCTAAGAAGGAGATCTGAGCGATCAAACACAGCCGATCGCTCGGTTCTCAGTGTTCCGTGAGCAGAGAGCTGGTGACTGTCATTCCACCGCTGTCTGCTCTGCCCCCCCACGCAATGGAGCGCTGGGCTGGGGCAGGACAGGATAGCTCAGGCTTCAGCGTGATTCAAAATGCTGAAGTGTGAATGCACTCTCACCGATGGGCTCTGATGAGGTTGCACTGGGGGCCCTGATAAAGCTGCACTGATGGGTACTGATGAGGCTGCACTGAGGGGCCCTGATAAGGCTGCACTGACTGGCCCTGATAAAGCTGCACTAATGGGCACTAATGAGGCTGCACCGATGGGCACTGATAAAGCTGCACCGATGGGCACTGATGAGGCTACACTGAGGGGCCCTGATAAGGCTGCACTAATGGGCATTGATGAGGCTCCACTAATGGGCCCTGATGAGGCTGCACTGATGGGAACTGTTGAGGCTGCACTGATGGGAACTGTTGAGGCTGCACTGATTGGAACTGTTGAGGCTGCACTGATGGGAACTGTTGAGGCTGCACTGATGGGCACTGATGAGGCGGCACTGAGGGGCCCTGATAAGACTGCACTAATGGGCAATGATGAGGCTGCACTGATGGGCAAAGCTGGTAGAGACTTGCAGCTGTAATAGTAGAGAAAGGCGGTTCTACAAAGTATTGACTCCGGGGGGGGGGGGCATACAAATGCCCCCCCACACTTTTCAGATATTGATTTTCACAGACGCTCTCCATCAAATCTGACAGAGCTTGGGGGATTCTGCAAAGAAGAATGAGCAGAAATGCCACTCTCTAGATGGGCAAAGCTGGTAGAGACCTCCCCAAAAAAACTTGCAGCTGTAATTGCAGAGGAAGGTGGCTCTACAAAGTATTGACTCCGGGGGGCGCCATACAAATGCCCCCCACACTTTTCAGATATTTATTTGTATCATTTATCATTTTCCTTCCACTTCACAATTATGAGCCACTTTGTGTCGGTCCATCACATAAAATCCCAATAAAATACATTTATGTTTTGGTTATAAGATGACAAAATGTGGGGGATTCGAAGGGTATGAATACTTTTTCTAGGCGCTGTAAATGAATTTCCACCTTATCTTTAATTAATAAGTAGAAATGTATAAAACGCTCCATAGGGGGTGAGAGGAGAATAATTTGCACCCTTATGACAACGCAATGAACGACAGCCATAGGAGTGACGGATGAGATTTCTATGGAGGCGCAATTCCTGCAGTAAAATTCATGGAAGTCATTGCAGGAAAACGTGCGGCACGGCAAGAGCCCAAAACACGCTCTGCTCTCCCTCTATGCCAGTCTGGAGCGGGTAGAGGGAAGGGTTAATGAGGCAGCGGCGGTTCGCAGCACCCGGCGGCCATGTGGAGGATGCCGCAGTGCCCCGCTCTCCTGTAATTGAGGACTGCAGCGCGGTGACTGCGGTTTCAGCCTCGTGTCACAGCAGCAAATGAAGGCACAGCCGGTCCTGGCGGCCGCAGCTCTGCCTAATGCCTTGGACGGGGGGCGGTGATCATTATTTACGCCGCGATCACCGATGAGCTGAGCGACGTCCCTCCAAATCAGGAGACAGAGCGCCGCGGGGGGTGGGGGGGTGCAAAGATTTACGATCACCCAATGGCGGAGATCAGACACAAATCTGAGTGTTCATCTAAACCCAATCACTAATATCTATAGATTAAAGTCAATGGTCATTTATATTATTTTTTTGATCTGCAGCTTTTGTTACAATAATTCCAGGTGGTCCTGCCATGAGGGTCCTTGTTCAGGCACTTCCTGTTATAGGGTGACAACGCTCCGTCCCTGGCTCCTATCTGTGCTCCTGCGTTGTCACCTTGTCTCTAGCACCCCCTGCTGGAGCCTACAAGCAGCTGTGCTGACAATAAGCAAGTATGGTTCACCATCAGGCCGCTCCAGGGCAAGGATGTGCAGCCGATCCTGGAAGTAGCTTAAAAGAGGCCGGAGGAGATCAGCAGCACTGAGATGGGAGGGGGGAAAAAAAAGGGATGAAAGGAAGATTAAAACATTTTTTTTTTTTGGCAATGGTTTATGGGTACTCAACTTGTGATCCTCCAGCTGTTGTGGAACTACAAGTCCCATCATGCCTCTGCCTGGGAGTCATGCTTGTAACGGTCAGCCATGCAATGCCTCATGGGAATTGTAGTTCTGCAACAGCTGGAGGGCCGCAAGTTGAGCACCTTTCTTTCTATTCCATCCTATTTTATTGTTTTTTCTATTCTATTCTTTTATTTTCTGTTCTTTCTATTTGAATTTTGGAAGAAGGTTATATTCTATTTTATTCTATTCTTTTTTTTTTCTATTTTATTCATTTCTATTATATTCTAATTCAACTTTATTCTATTTGAAATTTTAATCTCAGAAGATGGTTATGGTCTATTTTATTCTTTTATTCTATTCTATTGCTTTATTTTCTATTGTATTTAATTCCGTTTTTATTCTATTCTTTTATTTTCTGTTCTTTTCTATTTGAATTTCGGAAGAAGGTTATATTCTATTTTATTCGATTCTTTTTTTTCTATTTTATTAATTTCTATTATATTCTAATTCAAATTTATTCTATTTGAAATTTGTATTTCAGAAGATGGTTATAGTCTATTTTTTTTTTTTTAACTCTATTCCTTTATTTTCTATTCTATTTAATTCTGTTTTTTTCTATTCTATTCTTTTATTTTCAGTATTTTTCTATTTGAATTTAAATTTCAGAAGAAGGGTACAATCTATTTTATTATATTATTTTTTTTTTCTATTTTATTCATTTCTATTGTATTCTAATTGGAATTTATTCTATTTGAAATTTGAATTTCAGAAGATGGTTATGGTCTATTTTATTATTTTATTCTATTCTATTGCTTTATTTTCTATTGTATTTAATTCAGTTTTTTTTTTATTCTATTCTTTTATTTTCTGTTCTTTTCTATTTGAATTTCGGAAGAAGGTTATATTCTATTTTATTCAATTCTTTTTTTTCTATTTTATTAATTTCTATTATATTCTAATTCAAATTTATTCTATTTGAAATTTGTATTTCAGAAGATGGTTATAGTCTATTTTTTTTTTTTTAACTCTATTCCTTTATTTTCTATTCTATTTAATTCTGTTTTTTTCTATTCTATTCTTTTATTTTCAGTATTTTTCTATTTGAATTTAAATTTCAGAAGAAGGGTACAATCTATTTTATTATATTATTTTTTTTTTCTATTTTATTCATTTCTATTGTATTCTAATTGGAATTTATTCTATTTGAAATTTGAATTTCAGAAGATGGTTATGGTCTATTTTATTATTTTATTCTATTCTATTGCTTTATTTTCTATTGTATTTAATTCAGTTTTTTTTTTATTCTATTCTTTTATTTTCTGTTCTTTTCTATTTGAATTTCGGAAGAAGGTTATATTCTATTTTATTCAATTCTTTTTTTTCTATTTTATTAATTTCTATTATATTCTAATTCAAATTTATTCTATTTGAAATTTGTATTTCAGAAGATGGTTATAGTCTATTTTTTTTTTTTTAACTCTATTCCTTTATTTTCTATTCTATTTAATTCTGTTTTTTTCTATTCTATTCTTTTATTTTCAGTATTTTTCTATTTGAATTTAAATTTCAGAAGAAGGGTACAATCTATTTTATTATATTATTTTTTTTTCTATTTTATTCATTTCTATTGTATTCTAATTGGAATTTATTCTATTTGAAATTTGAATTTCAGAAGATGGTTATGGTCTATTTTATTATTTTATTCTATTGCTTTATTTTCTATTGTATTTAATTCTGTTTTTTTTTATTCTATTCTTTTATTTTCTGTTCTTTTCTATTTGAATTTCGGAAGAAGGTTATATTCTATTTTATTCGATTCTTTTTTTTCTATTTAATTAATTTCTATTATATTCTAATTCAAATTTATTCTATTTGAAATTTGTATTTCAGAAGATGGTTATAGTCTATTTTATTCTTTTTTTTTAATTCTATTCCTTTATTTTCTATTCTATTTAATTCTGTTTTTTTCTATTCTATTCTTTTATTTTCAGTATTTTTCTGTTTGAATTTAAATTTCGGAAGAAGGTTACAATCTATTTTATTATATTATTTTTTTTTCTATTTTATTCATTTGTATTGTATTTTAATTTGAACTTATTCTATTTGAAATTCGAATTTCAGATGATGGTTTTATTCTATTCCTTTATTTTCTATTCTATTCAATTGTTTTTTTTTTCTATTCTATTTTGTTCTGTTTTACTCTATTCTTTGCTATTCTATTCTTTTATTTTCTATTCTGATCTGTTTTACTATTCTTTTATTTTTTCTTTTCTATTCCTTTATTTTTTATTCTATTTTATTCTCTTCGGAAATTTGAAAACAATTCAAATTGGATTTGAAACCTATTTGAATTTCACCCAAATTTTAAATATTTTGAGTTCATTTAAATTCGTTACTACTGTAATTCGGAAATTTCCAAATAACAAAAAATTTGTCCGAATTTCAATTCAGAACGAAACGAACCGCACGTCTCCTGGTTACGGTAAACTTTTCCCGCCAGATAATTATACAATAGACGAGAACTGACGCTGCTCAGCAGATCCATCAATAGAGATAATAGCAACATTGTAACCCCATCTTCCCCCCGGCCGCCATCTTCCTGATTCAGCAACAGAGTTACGGGAATGTTTTATCGCCCTGCCGCAGGACCCTCCCCTCCCCCCATCCATAAATAAAAGTATAAACCTGCTTTGGCGTTATCTGCGCTCCGCCACACGGGGAAAAATGAAATTGTCGGGAATAAAACTGCTTCTTTTAAATTACCCCGTGTCGCCGGCGCTCCGCCATGTGAACCCCCCCTCCCCCGTCATGTCAGATGCTGCACAGCGATGCTCCCACCTTGTCCTTGAAGACGTCCCCATTCCGGTACACGAAGTTCCTGTAGCTCTCGGTGCGGACCGCGTCCTATGGAGGAAAAAGGAAAATCCAATTACATTGTATAGATGATATCAGAGAGGGCGGGAGAGCGATCGTTGGATCATTAAAGGGGCGCAAAAGACAAATCAACTGAGCGGAGGAGATCGATGAAAAGAGCGAATGTCCTGAAATCAGAGACCGGGGACATTTATTTAACTTCCTGGCTCAGGCTTCTTTATTATCGGCCATTTTAGGCTGGAGGAGGCGCAGGCTCTTGAATTGTACTGCCCATCCCCCTCTGGGTGAGAATGGCGGCGGATCCCGTCTCTTGAATCGTACGATGAGGGGTGGCAGGTATTCCCCCAACTGATCTTCAATGGATCATTGCAGACTAAATTCGCTCAGATTTGGACCCCCGTACCGAACCTGCACTCCTCTCCCGTAGAGAGCCGGGACCATCCGCCATTCCTCGCCAATAATGAAGGCGGACCGGGGTCACTGATTATTCCCTCCTCTGTAAGGAAGGATTGGGGGCCCAAAAGTGATATTTCTGATATAGGTGGAGAATGGAGACCTCTCAAGGACTGCAGCAATTAGACCTTCTGACCACAGTATGTAGAGCTGCGCCCCATTCACTTTAGGGTGTTTGGGGCGCTCCTGTCTACCCTGGAGTGTTAGGGGCTCCCGCCCACCCTGGAGGGTTCCCCCATAACCTGAGGTATTGTGGGCTGTCTCATAACCTAAGATGTTGGAGGCTCTCATCCGCCCTGTAGTGTTGGACTTTCCTACCCAGCCAGAAGTGTTGGGGGCTCCTGCCCACCCTGGAGTGTTGGGGGCTCCTGCCCACCCTGGAGTGTTGGGGGCTCCTGCCCACCCTGGAGTGTTGGGGGCTCCTGCCCACCCTGGGCTGTTGGGGACTCCTGCCCATCATGGAGTGTTGGGGGCACCCACATAACCTGGAGTATTGTGGACTGCCTCATACCCTGGGGTGTTGGGTGCTCCCATCCACCTTATAGTGTTGGACTCTCCTACAAGGCCAGAAGGGTTGGGGCCGTCATCCACCCTAGGGTATTGGGAGCTCCCATCTACCTAGGGTTGCCACCTCATCCCTTTAAAACCGAACACATATTAATTACCAAGGTTCTGTGGCTGATTAAGGTGGTAATTAAACTTACTTGGTTCCTTATCTGCATTAAATTAGCCTCAGAACCTGTGTAATTCATATGTGTTCGGGTTTAAAGGGATGAGGTGGCAACTCTACATCTACCCTGGGCTGTTGAGGGCTCCTGCCTGCCCTGGGGTGTTGGGGGCTTCCTTATAACATGGCATATTGGGTGGCTGCCTCATAACCTGGGGTGTTGGGGGCTCCCATCCAGCCTATAATGTTGGACTCTCCCACCCAGCCAAAAGTGTTCGGAGCTCCTGACCACCCTTAAGTATTTGGAGCTGCCTCGCACCCTGGGTTGTTGGGAACTCCCGCCCATCCTAGAGTGTTGGGGGCTCCCTCCTACACTGGGCTGTTGGGGGCTCCCTCCCACCCTGGGTTGTTGGGTGGTTTCCCCCACCCTGGGCTGTTGGGGGCTCCCACATACCCTAGGGTATTGTGGGCTGCCCCATACCCTGGGTTTTTGGGTGCTTCCCTCCACCCTGTAGTGTTGGACTCTCCTACCCAGCCAGAAGTGCCACCCTAGGGTGTTGGGCGCTCCCATCTACCCTGGGCTGTTGAGGGCTCCTGCCCACCCTGGGGTGTTGGGGGCTGCCTCATAACCTGGGGTGTTAAGGGCTCCCATCCAGCCTATAATGTTGGACTCTCCCACCCAGCCAGAAGTGTTCGGAGCTCCTGACCACCCTTAAGTATGACGCTGCCTCCCACCCTGTGCTGTATGGGACTCCCGTCCATCCTGGAGTGTTGGGGGCTCCCTCCCACCCTGGGCTGTTGGGCGGTTCCTCTTCCCCCACCCTGGGCTGCTGAGGGCTCCAGTCTGCTCTAGGGTGCTGGGAGGCCCTGCCCACGCTGAAGTTTTGGAACCCAAGAAAGAAGGAAGGATCGGGAGCTCCTTAAATAGAGAACTCTTCATCAGATAATGTTGTACCCAAGTGATATTTCAGATATAGGTGAAGAAAAGTAACCTTTCAAGGACAGCAGCAATTAGACTTTCCTACAAGTGTGTGGACTTGAGCCACCCAGGGGTATTGGGGGCCCCATCTACCCTGGGGTGTTGGGTGAGTTCGTCCATCCTGGGGTGTTGGGGGCTCCGCCATAACCTGGAGTGTTGGGGGCACCTACCTAGCCAGAAGTGTTGGGGGCTCCCATCTATGGAGTGTTTGAGGTTCCCACTCATCCTAGAGTTTTGGAGGATCCCATCCATCTATCATGGGGTAATGAGTGCTCCCACCCCTGAAGTACTAGGCTAGAGGAATCTAGGCAACTAGTACTGCTTATTTACATTTTAACAAGACAAACATGCATTCCAACTTGCAAAGTCACTGACAGGTCCACTTTAATTAACCACTTCAGCCCCGGAAAGATTTCACGCTTTAGGACCAGAGCCCTTTTTGCGATTCAGCGCTGCGTCGCTTTAACTGACAATTGCGCGGTCGTGCGACGTTGTACCCAAACAAAATTTGCGTCCTTTTTTTCCCACAAATAGAGCTTTCTTTTGGTGGTATTTGATCATCGCTGCATCATTTCTGATCGCCGCTATAAACAAAAGAAGAGCGACAAAAAAAAAAAATACAAAAAAACATTTTTTTTCATCGGTTTTGGCCGATTTTATATTCTTCCTCATATTTGTGATAAAAAAAAAAAAAAAAATCGCAATTGGTGTTTATTGATTGGTTTGCGCAAAAGTGGCCGCATTTACGGATGATGAGAATTCATTTCTGGGGTTTTTATTATTTTTTTATTTTTTACTAGCAATGGCGGCGATCTGCGATTTTTAGCGGTACTGCGATATTTCAGCGGACATGTCGGACCATTTTGACACTTTTTTGGGACCATTGGCATTTATACAGCGATCAGTGCTATAAAAATGCACTGATTACTGTGTAAATGCCATTGGTAGTGAAGGGGTTAACCTGCAGGGGGCGCTCTAAGGGTTAACTGTGTTCCCTGGGCGTGTTCTAACTGTGTGGGGGCTGCCCTAACAGGGGAAGGGAAGTGATCACAGCTTCCATGTAGAGGAAGGCTGTGATCACAGCCCTTCCCCCCTCACAGAACGGAGGTCCGTGTTTACTTACACGGACCTCCGTTCTTTCAGTGCGGGGGGGCATCGCGGGTAACCGGCGGCGATCAAGTCCGCCGCACCCGCTCCCTGGCCCTCCCCCGAACACAGTGAGCGCGCGGGCGCGCCTCCGGCGGCGCGCGCGCGCTCTCAGTGCACTATCTCGCAGCCGCCGCCGTATGACAGCGGTTTGCGTTATCAAGCCACCTTGTCGCCGTCAACCTGCGGTTGGAGGTCGGCAAGTGGTTATAGAAATAATCATTTTCATAATTCTTAAAGTGGTTAAAAAACTCAGACATGCACTATGAACAAAGCTTATTCCTCTATAGTGTCTCACTCTAGAGCACTAAGCGTCATTTCTGTCTGCTGCCTCCTTCCTATGAGCATGAGTCACTTCTGACAAGTTTTCCTGACACCGAGAGAAAAATGGTGACAGGAGAGGGAGCTCCAGCACACAGCCTGTGATTGACAGCCTCAGCTCTGTTCCTGTGAGTTGTGTGATGTGTCCCTTCCCTCCAATCAGCTCTCAGAGCCCCCCTCACTGAGCTCTGCAGAGTGCAACTTCAGTTCTCCGCCCTCTTTTTTTTTTTTTACCAGCGGTGTTCTATAAAGTAAAAGCCATCCTAGCGGCTAACTAGCCGCTGGATGGCTTTCACGTGCGGAAGGAGGGGGTGCCCCCTCCCCCTTTTCCCTGCCGCTCTCCAATGCCTTCCCGGGTTCTCCCGTCCAATCAAGTAGCCCGAGACTGAAGCCAGGGCTATTGCCGGCTTACCATAGAGCTGAACAGGGACCGGAGTGTCCCCGATCATCTCTATGGTATTGGAAACTGGAAGCTACAAGTATTTAGTCACTTCCGGTTTCCTGGATGCAAACATCGCCATTTTTAAATTGGGAAAGGATCTGATCACGCCAATCTTGGTGTGATCAGATGCTTGTAAGGGCAGAGGAGAGATCTGAGGTCTAATAGACGCCAGATCTCTCAGTAAAGAGGACCTGTCACTGCTTATTGTTATCACAAGGGGTGTTTACATTTCCTGTGATAGCAATAAAAGTGAGCAAACGAAAAAAAAATGTAATGAGACGGGGTAAAAGGGAAAAAAAAAAAAAAAGCGCCCCCATCCCGTGTGCAAAGGCGAACGCATGCGTCGGTCACACACACTTATGTGAACCGTGTTGGCACCACACATGTGAGATATTGCTGCAAATGTTGTAGCAAGAGCAATAATTCTAGCACTAGGCCTCCTCTGTAAGGGCCAATTCACACCACATCACTATTATTATACAGGATTTATATAGCGCTAACAGTTTGCAAAGAACACCACATGCAGTCCAGTGCGTTTTTTTTTTCCTACATCAAAAACGCATGCAAAGTAGTTTATATGGTTTCCAATGGCATGGTTCACACCAGTGCTTGCAGTTCCAGGAAAAAAAAAAAAAGTAAAACATGCAGCATTTTTCTTGCACTGGAAGTCGGTAAAACGCATCAAAAATGCACAGGAATGCACAGGAATGTACTAAAATGCGCTAAAAGCGCACTGGAACACGCAGGTCCTTATTTAGGGCCAGTTCACACCACAAGCAGTACAGTGCGTTTTTTTTCTCTGGATTAAAAAAAAGCATGGAAAGTAGGTTATATGGTTGTCAATGGCACAGTTCACACCAGTGCGGACAGTTCCAGGAGAAAAATAGTAGAACGTGCTGCATTTTTCCTGCACTGGAATGCTGTAAAACACATTAAAAACGCAACGCAATGCACCAAAAACGCACTGGAACTCACATGTCCTTATTTAAGGTTAAGGAAAAAAGGAGGCGGAAAAAATGCACTGGACTGCATCAAAAATGCATGAAAAACGCACTGGAACTCATCAAAAAATGCGTCAAAAACACGCATGCAGAAAAGCATCTGGACTGTGTTTCTATGGTGTGAAATGGTCCTAAACCGGTTCCCGTCCGGCTTGCTTACATTTACTGCTGCCGAGTGGCAACGTCCCGCGAATCGCCGTCTTTAAAAAAAAAAATTGAAAAAAAAACCGCCAGAAATGAATTCTCATGGCTTGCAAACGCGGCAACTTTTGTGCAATATATAAAATATGAGGAAGAATATAAATCGGCCAAAACCGATGAATAAATTTGTTTTTTTGTTTTTTTTTTTTTGGATTTGCATTTTAGCTAAAAGTGAGAAATATTGTTTTTTTTTTTTTTGCAAAATTGTCGCTCTTCTTTTGTTTATAGCGGCGATCAGAAATGACGCAGAGGGGATCAAATACCACCAAAAGAAAGCTCTGTTTGTGGGAAAAAGTTACGCAAGGTCACACAAAAAAAGGGAGGAAAAAAATTTTAAAAAAATTGGTGAAGTCGGGGCCTTCCTAAAGGGTGCAATCCTGGTCTCGTGAAAAACGCTAAGCCGTGACGCAGCAAAATTGATTGTTAACGCGACGGTACGTTTCAACATGGGTTTGTTTTTAAACGCAGGGAAAAAGGGTGTTTGTCTCGAAAGAAAACCACCATAAACTAGGGGAGACGCAGTAAAGACTAGCGGCGATATTTGTTTTCTTCTCGCTGTTAAAACGTTTTTTTTTTTTTTGTTATAAAGAGTGAAAATCGATTTTACGTTTAGGTTTTTTTTTTTT
>BLSH010095296.1:186069-198981 GCA_018402905.1 Glandirana rugosa
CCCCCCCCCCCCCCCCCAAAAAAAAAAAATGGCTCCAGCAGCAAAAGGGTTAAAATTCACATATGAAAAGGTCGACTATATAACAAACGCTTGGTGGTCTCTTATTTTCTCAGTAATAATACAAACTCACCGTAGATCGAACAAAATTAATGAACTTTATGTAGCCGTAGAAGTCCAGACCTGCAACAGAGAACAAAGATGTTGATGAACATCACTGATAGAAAGAAGTCAATGGAAAATGAAAGCATTAGAAGGAAATAAAATAAGTGTGTGGGGGGATATATAGTAAAATAAAGAGCATTTACTCTTTTTACCCCCCTCCTCTAACCCAACCCCACCCCCCCAGATGCATGCTTACCTCAAACCGACCACCACTGCCCCTGCACACTCCATAGACTTCTATAGGGCTGAGTCCCGAGGCCGGAGAGGATTGGCGGCCGCCCTATAGAAGTTTATGGAGCGTGAGTGTGCAGGCGTGGCCAGGGCAGTGAAGACTTTGGCCGCTGGATGTAAACAAACACCGGGGGTCGAGCTGTCAGATTGAAGTATCGAACCAATCTATTTTTTTTGGATGGAGGATGGCGAAGGGCTGGAACCTCTGTCAGGTTTTTGTTGTTGTGCTGACTCTGGAGGAAATCATCCTCTCTTTTAGGCTGGGTTCAGATCTACGCGTTTTAAGTGCATTTGCAGATCTGCTTTATCTCTTTAGCTCCGGAAGGTTTTACCCCCCTTTCATGACGAGGCCATTTTTTGCTATTTGCCACTGCACTACTTTAACCGATGATTGTTGTCACTGTACTGATGACACTGGCTGGGAAGGGGTTAACTGGGGCAAACAAAGGGTTTAATGTGTGCCTAGCCGGTGTTAACTGTGTGTAATGTTTGCTGATTTTACAAAGCAATGTGCCGGCTTTTATTCCACTCTATGCAGGGACACAAACACCGGCACATCGCCGCCGTCAGAGGAGAGCTCTGTGTTGTTTACATACACAAAGCTCTCTCCTGTCACTCATTTCAGCGATCGGCGGGTCGCGGACATAAATAATTGGCTGGGAACCAGTGATCGGCCGATTGGATCAAACACCTTAATACTGGGCACTTCCCCCCTGCTGCCCAGGCCAATTTTCAGCTTTTAGCGCTGTCACACTTCGAATGACAATTCTGCGGTTATGCAACACTGCACCCATAGGACATTTTTTAAAACCAATAGAGCTTTCTTTTGGTGGTATCAGCACTGGGGTTTTTTTTGCTAAACACATGAAAAAAGAGCAAACATTTAGAAAAAAAAGAAAACATTTTATCTTAGTTTCTATTATAAAAAATTGTGAATATGTAACTTTTCTTCTAAACTGATAAACTGCTCTGATGGGCACTGATGAGGTGGCACTGATAAGGTGGTACTGATATGCTGCATTGATGAGCACTGATGAGGCAGCGCTGATAACCTGCACTGATGGGCACTTATGAGGCAGCACTGATAAGCTGCACTGGTGGGCACTGATGAGGTTGCACTGATATCCTGCAATGATGAGGCAGCACTGATAACCTGCACTGATGGCAACTGATGAGGCAGCACTGATGAGGCTACACTGATGGGCACTGATGAGGTTGCACTGATAACCTGCACTGATGGGTAACGATGAGGTGGCACTGATAAGCTGCAATGATGAGGCAGCACTGATAAGCTGCACTGGTGGGCACTGATGACCTGCACTGGTGGGCACCAATGAGGCTGCACTGATATCCTGCAATGATGAGGCAGCACTGATAACCTGCACTGATGGCAACTGATGTGGCAGCACTGATGAGGCTACACTGATGGGCACTGATGAGGTTGCACTGATAACCTGCATTGATGGGTAACGATGAGGTGGCACTGATAAGCTGCACTGATGAGGCAGCACTGATAACCTGCACTGGTGGGCACCAATGAGGCTGCACTGATATCCTGCAATGATGAGGCAGCACGGATAACCTGCACTGATGGCAACTGATGAGGCTACACTGATGGGCAGTGGTGAGGTTGCACTGATGTGCACTGATGATGCGGCACTGATGAAGAGGCTCTGATAACCTGCACTGATGGGCACTAATGAGGTGGCAATGATAAGCTGCACTGATAAGATGCATTGATGGGCACTGATGAGGCAGCACTGATAACCTGTACTGATGGGCACTGATAAGCTGCACTGATGAGGCAGCACTGATAAGCAGGACTGATAACCTGCACTTATGGGCACTGATGGGCATTGATGAGGCTGCACTGATATCCTGCAATGATGAGGCAGCACTGATAACCTGCACTGATGGCAACTGATGAGGCGGTGCTGATGGGCACTGATGAGGTTGCACTGATGGGCACTGATGAGGCTGCACTGATTATCAGTGTAAATGCTGTACTCACTGTGCCCCGTCAGATTGCCTCTTCTTCACTCACGCGCTGTCTCTGTGTGAGGAAAGGAGAGCCAATACCCAGCAACAGTTTACTTGTAACCATCTGTGATTGGCCCATTACACCGATCTGCTGTGTGCAAGGGACAGAGTGGTCACAGACACCTCCCAATGCGTACCGCAGGGGGCGTGCGAGAAGCGCGTTCTCAGGGAGATGTTCAGGGACGCCCTCCCAGAAGCGGAGAGCCGCGCTGTGACTGTACATTGGCTTCAGCACGGTGGGCAAGTGGTTTAAAAAAAATGCACTTTAAGCATTCAGACAAAGATGATTTTGGAGGAGGCCCAGGCTCACCCCTAATGAGAAGCTGCTCGTTACTGGCAATGCTTTGACTTCATGATCAGTGAGGTGGCCCGGCTCTTATATTCCAAGGAGCAAACAAGCTGCCTGCCCACCAGGATGCAGGAATTGCAAACACTGGGAGGACTTGGAGTTGGTGACAGCATGAGAACCTGCATGCTGCTGGAAAGGAACGTTTATCTTTTTATTTATGGAGAGGTCAGACACAAATCATTGCACAGTAATGTTCTGCTCATTGCCTTCCTTCATGTGATGTCAGCAGCAGAAATATCCCAGAGCAGGAATACAACCCATCCCCCGCTATAGCGCGGAGCGTACCATGTGCAGACATGAACTGCCCGATGCTGAAGTGATGCTGCTCCTGGCAGTGGCGGAAAGTCTCCTCTGGTGATTGGAAAATCCTATGAAATATACAGGACAAGAGGATTATTCAGGGCAGCGATAGCCAACTGGTCCATTATAGAGGGCATCAAATGTACAACAACAATAACCCCCAACATTGGTGTCAGTGGATGCAATAATAACCCCCAACATTGGTGTCAGTGGATGTAATAATAACCCCCAACATTGGTGTCAGTGGATGTAATAATAACCCCCAACATTGGTGTCAGTGGATGTAATCATAACCCCCAACATTGGTGTCAGTGACTGCAATAATAACCCCCAACATTGGTGTCAGTAAATGCAATAATAATCCCCAACATTGGTGTCAGTGATTGCAATAATAACCCCCAACATTGGTGTCAGTGGATGTAATCATAACCCCCAACATTGGTGTCAGTGGATGCAATAATAACCCCCAGCATTGGTGTCAGTGGATGTAATCATAACCCCCAACATTGGTGTCAGTGGATGCAATAATAACCCCCAGCATTGGTGTCAGTGGATGTAATCATAACCCCCAACATTGGTGTCAGTGGATGCAATAATAACCCCCAGCATTGGTGTCAGTGGATGTAATCATAACCCCCAACATTGGTGTCAGTGGATGCAATAATAACCCCCAACATTGGTGTCAGTAAATGCAATAATAATCCCCAACATTGGTGTCAGTGACTGCAATAATAACTCTCAACATTGGTGTCAGTGACTGCAATAATAACCCCCAACATTGGTGTCAGTGACTGCAATAATAACTCTCAACATTGGTGTCAGTGACTGCAATAATAACCCCCAACATTGGTGTCAGTGACTGCAATAATAACCCCCAACATTGGTGTCAGTGGATGCAATAATAACTCTCAACATTGGTGTCAGTGATTGCAATAATAACCCCCAACATTGGTGTCAGTGGATGTAATCATAACCCCCAACATTGGTGTCAGTGGATGCAATAATAACCCCCAGCATTGGTGTCAGTGGATGTAATAATAACCCCCAACATTGGTGTCAGTGGATGCAATAATAACCCCCAGCATTGGTGTCAGTGGATGTAATCATAACCCCCAACATTGGTGTCAGTGACTGCAATAATAACCCCCAACATTGGTGTCAGTAAATGCAATAATAATCCCCAACATTGGTGTCAGTGACTGCAATAATAACTCTCAACATTGGTGTCAGTGACTGCAATAATAACCCCCAACATTGGTGTCAGTGACTGCAATAATAACTCTCAACATTGGTGTCAGTGACTGCAATAATAACCCCCAACATTGGTGTCAGTGGATGCAATAATAACTCTCAACATTGGTGTCAGTAAATGCAATAATAATCCCCAACATTGGTGTCAGTGGATGCAATAATAACTCTCAACATTGGTGTCAGTGACTGCAATAATAACCCCCAACATTGGTGTCAGTGACTGCAATAATAACCCCCAACATTGGTGTCAGTGACTGCAATAATAACCCCCAACATTGGTGTCAGTGACTGCAATAATAACCCCCATCATTGGTGTCAGTGACTGCAATAATAACTCTCAACATTGGTGTCAGTGGATGCAATAATAACCCCCAACATTGGTGTCAGTGACTGCAATAATAACCCCCAACATTGGTGTCAGTGACTGCAATAATAACCCCCATCATTGGTGTCAGTGGCAGTGAAAATGAACCCTCCCCATATAACTCCGCCCACAATGCATTCTCTCTCTTTCAGTGCCAGCGATGGGACACAGAGAAGATTGATGCCCGATCTCCATCAATGTTTCTCTGATATTCTGCATGGTTCCTGTTCCTTGTTTTGCAGCATTTCACCAATGTTGTGCTTTACTGCTCCTCACAATTCTAGTCTATGAGTCACCTGAGCCCCTAAAACCAATGCCCCCTGTGTGGCTCTAATCTCAGCAGAGAGATGGATGGATGGATTAATTGCACTGCACCACCAGGGGGCGCCCCGGAGTATCATCCATTATTGAGGGGATTGTACCTCTCACAGAACAGGCAGCGCACGTCTTGCTGCAGCCCAGAGTCCTCGTCATCCCAGGCGGCGTCATCCCCATACCCATCCTCACAGTCTACCAGTTCTGGGGCCTCGTCCCAATCTTCATCATCTGCAACAGAGAACACAAATGTTCATTTCTTCCCACAGCTCAGGGAAGGGTCTCCATATTACCATCTGTGTCCCCACTGGGGAGACTTCCTGCCAGGGCAGGAAGTGATGAGAATTCACTGCAATGGGGACACGGACAAAAACAAAGATACATTTTTAGCAGAGATGGGAAGGGTTAGAATGCATTGCTGTCCTGCAGACTATTCCCCTTATTCCTGTAATGGTGTCACAGGGACAGGAAGTGAGGGAAAATCACCCCAGTGGGAAGTGGTATTAAACCCTAAATCACAAATGTCATATATCGCACCTTACCAATCATTAGATGTGGTGGCTGCATTCGTTTTCTTTCTTTTCACCCGGTGATCTGGCCAATAACACACCTCCTGTATTAGAGCGCCCCCCCCCTTCGCTCTGGATGAAGGAGCATAGGGGGGGTACCTTAGGAAGGCAGCATTGTCAGCCTGGAGGGGGAGGGGGGTTGTTAAATGGACTAGCAGATTTAGATACACTAACCAACTGAAGCCAAACTCCGGTTCACACTTTATAACCAGTTACAGTTTTTTGCTTTTGGGATAAAGGTTTTATATAAAAGCTGATCATTGTAAGCACCCCCATCAGTGGTAAATGGCTTGTCTGTAACTATCTCCCAGTAGCTGATGCATTCTGCTGGAGAGATTGTGCTTTTTTTTAAAAAAACAACAGACTTGCTGGCTGGATCACCAGATAAAAACAGAAGAAAGCCTAAAAAAGAAAACGAATGCAGCGGTCACAGGATTGGTAAGCTGCAATATAATCAATGTTTGCTCTTAGGTTTAATACCGCTTTTAGTCCAATCTCGGAGGAGGGGCTCCGATCTCCCACATTTCTGTTATAGAAGGGGGGACAGAGCTGGGACTATGAGGGGGGGGGGGGGTCTTGAAGGTTAAAAAAAAACAAAGAGGGCTGTCCCTCCATGTTCCACCTACAACCTAAAGTCAAATGCCAGTGGATTGCCAGTTAAATGCATTGGTATTGAAAAAAAAAAACTGTTCAAAAGGATCACTAAGCCAGCATCATAAAACGATGAATAAATGGTTTATTCCACGCAGTTCTTAGTCACTCATCACCAGGAGATTCCTTTTCTGTATTCTGCAAAAAACCTGGTTGATCCTGCTGCTCTCTGTCTCCCCCTGCTGTCCATGTCCCCACTGCAGCTAGGGGTTTTGCAGAGCAGTGTTGGCAGCTCTGCACATGCTCAGTTTGCAGTGAGTTTCTATGCTGAGCATTTCCTCCCCATCACATCTGAGCAGCCCATGTGACTATAGAGTCACAGATGTGGGGCGTATACACGGTGGTATGTGACAGCCCCCTCCCTCCCTCCTCCTCCATGCCCACTAACGGGATATTACATTGATGGAGGCTTCACCTCCCTGTTATTCTTAGGCACAGGCTGGAGGGGCGGGGCACAGCCTGTGACTGGCAGAAGTCCACCCACACCGTGTGATTGGCAAAAAAATAAAAGATTTGATTTCAAATATACATTTGTATGACAATTTAAAACAGTTTATTGATATGAATTATTTCCCTCTGTATACCAAAGGCTGTTTTTTTTATTTTGAACATGTGACCAGCAGCAGAGAACTAGAACCTCCTCCTGCCTATGTTTCCCTGCAGACAGGCTGGGAGAGAGCTGGGTCATGTGACCAGCAGCAGAGGACTAGAAGATCCTCCTGCCTATGTTTCCCTGCAGACAGGCTGGGAGAGAGCTGGGTCATGTGACCAGCAGCAGAGAACTAGAACCTCCTCCTGCCTATGTTTCCCTGCAGACCGGCTGGGAGAGAGCTGGGTCATGTGACCAACAGCAGAGGACTAGAACCTCCTCCTGCCTATGTTTCCCTGCAGACAGGCTGGGAGAGAGCTGGGTCATGTGACCAGCAGCAGAGAACTAGAACCTCCTCCTGCCTATGTTTCCCTGCAGACAGGCTGGGAGAGAGCTGGGTCATGTGACTAGAATATCCTCCTGGATATTCATTAGGAAAAAGGCACTTTGATTTTTTTTTTTTTATTAAAATAATTACAGAGCCGTCATCCACATAGAGAAATAGAAGGGAGAATGTCAATTATTCACTTCCCGGCCGCGCCAAATGACGGCTACAGCGCGCTTGTCCCATTCTGGATAGGCGTCATGTGCTGTCCTCCCCATGCATGCGGTGCGCTCTGTGATCAATGTGTCCTTTAGATCACAGATCGGGGTAAAGAGGGCGGCACAGTGATGTAGTGGATAGCACTTTCGCCTGGCAGCAAAAGGGTTGTCGGTTCGAATCCCAACCACGACACTCCCTGCCTGGAGTTTGCATGCTCTCCCTGTGCCTGCGTGGGTTTCCTCCGGGTACTCCGGTTTCCTCCCACACTCCAAAGACATGCTGGTAGGTAAATTAGATCCTGTGTATGAATGTGAGTTAAGCCTCGTACACACGGGATGACGATCGTACGTACGATCGTCTCAAATCATATGTTGGATAATGTAACTTGCATACTGACTGCACTACACGATCGTACGACCGCAGAAGAACGTTCAGGTGCATGTAATTAGCATCCGGCCGTTCCTGACTTCTGCGCATGCGTGTTTTGCACAATACAACTTTGTTGTACCAACTGCTCTGTACACACGATACAACGGTCGTATGAGAGCTTGTAGGTACGACCAAGTTTTCTAGTCTGCTCATACAACTCCCCTTGTACGACCGTCGTATGTCGGCTGTTCTAATCGCACGTACGAACTATTGATTTCGCACATCGTCAGTACGACCTGTTGTATACGATCGTCGCCCCGTGTGTACGAGGCTTTAGGGACCTTAGATTGTAAGCTCCTTGAGGGCAGGGACTGATGTGAATGTACAATGGATATGTAAAGTGCTGCGTAAATTGACAGCGCTATATATATATATAAATAAATAAAGTCAGTGTTGCCCATCACTGCTGCCTATCACTGCTGCCCATCACTGCTGCCTATCAGTGCCCATCACTGCTGCCTATCACTGCTGCCTATCAGTGCCCATCAATGCTGCCCATCACTGCTGCCCATCACTGCTGCCCATCACTGCTGCCCATCACTGCTGCCCATCACTGCTGCCTATCACTGCTGCCTATCAGTGCCCATCAATGCTGCCTATCACTGCTGCCCATCACTGCTGCCCATCACTGCTGCCCATCACTGCTGCCCATCACTGCTGCCCATCACTGCTGCCCATCACTGCTGCCCATCACTGCTGCCTATCAGTGCCCATCACTGCTGCCCATCACTATTGCCCATCACTGCTGCCCATCACTGCTGCCCATCACTGCTGCCCATCACTGCTGCCCATCACTGCTGCCTATCAGTGCCCATCACTGCTGCCCATCACTATTGCCCATCACTGCCGCCTATCACTGCCGCCTATCACTGCCGCCTATCACTGCCGCCTATCACTGCCGCCTATCACTGCCGCCTATCACTGCCGCCTATCACTGCCGCCTATCACTGATGCCTATCACTGCCCATCACTGCTGCCTATCAGTGCCAATCAGTGAAGGAGAAAAATCACCTGTTTGCAAATATTTATAAGAGACATTAAAGCGGAGTTCCATGCTTTTTTTATTTATTAAAAGTCAGCAGCTACAAAAAGTGTAGCTGCTGACTTTTAATAAACAGTAACTTACCTGTCTCCCGGTCCAGCGACGGCTGCGCCCGAAGCCTCGCTCGTCTCCCCCCTCCTCCGGACGGCCCCGCCTTTCCTAGTGTGGGCACCCGACCCGGCTTCATGGCCGGGCACCCACTGCGCATGCGCGAGTCGCGCTGTGCATCCCTAGTGGCCAGGCAATCTTCTGGGACCTGTGACGTGTCCCAGAAGATTGCCAGGAGGGAGGGGCCGCCTAGGAGGAGAGGAGTCGTCTAAGCGGCCCAGAGGCGGAAGGTGGAAGAGGGACAGGAAGTCCCTCTGAAACCTGGGGACCCCCCCCCCCCCAAGAAAAATGACATGCCAAATGTGGCATGTAAGGGGGTGAGGAGTGCTTAAAGCGGAAGTTCCATTTTTGGGTGGAACTCCGCTTTAAGAAAAACATCTTTTTTGGGGGGTTTTTTTTCAAAAAAAATTGTCTTTTTTTCATTTTTTTTTTTAGCCAAAAATATAAAGCCCCGGTGATGATTAAAAATATCACCAAAAGAAATCTCTATTTGTGTGAAGAGAGTGATAACAATGTCATATGGGTGCAGTGTCACATGACAGCGCAATTGTCATTCAAAGCGCGACAGCGCGGAAAGCTGAAGATTGGCGTGGGCAGGAAGGGGGGTGAAGGTGCCCGGTATTGAAGGGGTTATACGGGGAGTGTTTAGTATCCCTTCAATGATTGGATCCCTCCTGGCCCCGCCCTCGAGGATCACAGAACGCACACACAGATCCCTGTGCAGGGAGCTCCGGCAGCGTTCTCGCTGCGTCTTTCCTAAACGGGTAAAAACGTGCATTTTGCCACAGGTTGCGACGACGGGTTGTGCTTTCAGCGCCATTCGTTGTCATTGGCGCCCCCAAGGCGCGGGCAGCAGACGTTGTTGCGTTTTGCTGCGATTTTGTCTCACGCCAAAATGTGTTGTCATTGGCGCCCCCAAGGCGCGGGCAGCAGACGTTGTTGCGTTTTGCCACGATTTTGTCTCACACCAAAATGCGTACTGAAAAAAAAAAACAGCCCGGCGCTCCGCGAGCGAAAGGTTCCGCCGCTACTTTGGGGCGGCCGCTTCAGGCGCATGGACTGCCCTAGGCGCAGCGCACGTGCAAAACACGCAAAAAAATTTAAAAAATGACATTTTAATTTTTTTAAAAAACCACAAAAAAGGAACGCGGCGAATCTCAGCTGACTTCCATCATCCAATCATACGCTTGCCTTTTCTCCTCCTTGCACCTGATTGGACCGTCATTAAACCTTCACCACACGCACTCAGCTGCAGGGAGGAGTCTATCCGCACAGAGAGGAACTACAACCCCCAGCACAGCCCCGCATCACTCACGTGTCTCCCTGCGCTGCGCCATCTTCCCGGTGACAGCCAGCAGCCCCGCCCACCAACGTCCGGCTTACGAGAGCCAAGGGCACGCCCACCGAGTCACATGGGCGGGGGAGAGAACGCTTCCCTTGTTGCCATGGAGACTTTCCGGCCAGAGTTCCATCGGAAGTCAGAGAGATACAATGTATCCTCGTGACTCCGCCCACTCCATACAAGGCGAGTCAGCGAGCGCCACCTGCTGGTCCGGGACGGTGAGGCGCAGTGCTGGATGTGAGCGCTGGAAGAGAAGCACAGCCCAGTGTGGAGAGGGGGCATTGGGGGGTTACATAGCGGGTGAGAAAAAACACAAATCCATGTGGTTCAACCAACAGAGGAAAAAATTATATATAATCCTGTATAATAGTAATAATGCAATCCTATAGCCACAGTTCATCCAGAGGAAGGAAAAAAAAACAAATATAGCATGGGGGAGATTTACTAAAACCGGAGAGGGCAAAATCTGGGCAGTTCTGCATGGCAGCCAATCAGCTTCTTCAATGAAGCTTCAACAATAAAACCTGGAAGCTGATTGGCTGCCATGCAGAACTGCCCAGATTTTGCCCTCTCCAGTTTTAGTAAATCTCCCCCATTGTGCGGTGTGGAACCCCGAAGGGAACCACTTTTTTTCTTTTCATTTTGGACAAATTACTGCAGGGTAATATCCCCGTCGGGGTTTTATTTTTTTTGCCAATGTATTTCCCCAGCGGGGAGATTTCCCTTCGCTTCCTCTCTCATCGGGGAGATTTCCCTTCATTTCCTGTCCCATTTGGGAGATTTCTCTTCACTTTCTGTCCCATTTGGGAGATTTCCCTTAATTTCCTCTCCCATCGGGGAGATTTCCCTTAACTTCCTCTCCCATCGGGGAGCTTTCCCTTCATTTCCTGTCCCATTTGGGAGATTTCTCTTCACTTTCTGTCCCATCTGGGAGATTTCCTGTCACGTCCTCTCCCATTGGCAAAATTTCCCTTTGCTTCCTCTCCCATCAGGGAGATTTCTCTACACTTCCTCTCCCATCGGGGAGTTTTCCCTTCGCTTCCTCTCCCATCAGGGAGATTTCTCTACACTTCCTCTCCCATAGGGGAGGTTTCCCCTCACTTCCTCTCCCATCGGGGAGATTTACCTTCACTTCCTGTCCCATTTGGGAGATTTCCCTTCACTTCCTGTCCCATTTGGGAGATTTCCCTTAACTTTCTGTCCCATCAGGGAGATTTTGCTTCACTTCCTATCCCATCTGGGAGATTTCCCATCACTTCCTCTCCCATTGGGGAAATTTCCCTTTGCTTCCTCTCCCATCGGGGAGATTTCCCCTGGCTTCCTCTCCCACCAGGGAGATTTCCCTTCACTTCCTCTCTCACCCAGGAGATTTCCCCTCGCTTCCTCTCCCATCGGGGAGATTTCCCATTGCTTCCTCTCCCATCTGGGAGATTTCCCCTCGCTTCCTCTCCCATTGGGGAGATTTCCCTTCACTTCCTGTCCCATTGGGGAGATTTCCCTTCACTTTCTGTCCCATCAGGAAGATTTCCCTTCACTTCCTCTCCCATTGGGGAAATTTCCCTTCGCTTCCTCTCCCACTGAGATTTTCCTTCACTTCCTGTCCCATCAGGGAGATTTCTCTTCACTTCCTGTCCCATCAGGGAGATTTCTCTTCGCTTCCTCTGCCATCGGGGAGACCCGAGTGTTGAGCGAAGTCTTTCATGACCCACTGGCCTTAAGGGATTGTCCAGGCCCAATTTTGAGGTCAGGGTTAAGGCTGATTAATTTGGATAGAGTCCCCCTTAAGTTTAGGGATCTGGCCTGGCTATGCTTCCACGGGAGGCTCTATGTTCGGGGCAATTGACATTGCGCAGTGAGATGGATTGTGGCTGTCCTCGGGAGGAGGGCACTATGGACCATTTTCTGCTTCATTGCCCTTTTAACAGAAGAATACAAACAGGTGGGGTGGGGTGGGGGGCCGGGTGGGGGGGGGTCCTCGGTGTTCCTTTCCTCTCCAGGCTGAGTTATGCTGAGTGGGTGTGTGGGGCATTCAATACTGCTGGGGTTTTTTTGTTCGGATGCATTTGTTTTACTTATTCTAGTTGTCCGTTATTTCACCCGGAGCGCACGGTGTCACCGCTCGGCATAAAATCCTCCCTGCTCAGGTGGTGGTGAGGGACATTTTGCATGAGGGAGACCAGCGGAGTCGGGGGGTTTGGTTGAAGGCGTGGAGGGGCTTCCAGCCTCCCTGGCTGTGTGGCTTTCTGTCTCTTATCACCCCAGATTTTATTTATGATTCATGTTTGATAAATGGCTGCATACATAGGTGATGGGCTGTGCCTCTTAGGCCCTCTCTGCTGCTTTATGTAAATCGTTTTCTAAGATTTTTTTGGTAGTGAACTTTGTATATATTTTATATTCTGACTGATTTCTATTATGTTAAGTAATGTAATATGGTTTTATTTTTTACTTTTGTATAAAATGGTTACTTGATTCTTTTTAATAAAAGATCAATAGTGCCCCATCATTGGTGTCAGTGGGAGGAATAGTGCCCCTTCATTGGTGTCAGTGGGAGGAATAGTGCCCCATCATTGGTGTCAGTGGGAGTAAGGAGGGTGACTGTGGTTACTTCCCCGTGATAAGGAGG
>BLSH010095296.1:206928-226367 GCA_018402905.1 Glandirana rugosa
GGAAGGCGTGTAAATGCACGTCATCGGAGACCCCCGGTCTCCCCCTCGGTCAGTCGCCCAGGCCGTCTAAACTACAGGCGGTCGGTGGGCGCTAGCAAGGGGTCTCTACGTCTTACCGCAGTGTGTCCCCTAGGGGGTGCTTTCTAACTGTGTAGGGGGAGGTGCTCTGACTGGGGGAGCACAGAGATCCGTGTTCCTGCTTAACAGCAACAGAAGATCTCTATGTTCTCGCAGTCAGAACGGTGATTTGCCTTGTTTACATAGACAGGTCGCCATTCTGCGTCTCTGGGGAACGATCGCAGGTGGCTGGCAGACATTAAATCTGCCGGACCCGCTGACTGGCTCCCCCTCTGGCCCCCAGAGGCTACTGCACGTAAATGTGCGGAAGGCAGTCTGGAAGTGGTTAAAGTTATTGTGCATGTAAAAGGCAGGTGTCCCAATACTTTTGGTAATATAGTGTATGTAGCATGTGTAGCACAATTACCGTCTTTTTACGTAGGCGCCATAACGATTGCATGATTGTATTTATGGCTGCGTATGTTGGGGGTGGGGAGGATTCCTTTTTTTTTTTTTTTTTCCCCATTTACTTTTCAATGCATTGATGTCCGTTTTTCATCCGTCTACAGACGGAGCGCTCGTGTGAAAGGGGCCTAACACTTATATTACAGTAAAGTGTATACACAGCGGGTAAAATAAGTATTGAACCCGTCACCATTTTAGGTAAATATATTGGTAAAGGTGATATTGACATGAAATATTCCCCACAAGTCGGTGACAACCCATGCAATCCATTCATACAAAGACACCAAAACAAATCCGTTCAGAAATGAAGTTCTGTGTAATAAAATGGAAGGACACCGGGAAAAAGTATTGAACACATGAAGAAAGGGAGGTACAAAAAAGGCATGGAAAGCCAAGACTTCAGCTGAAATCTATCAGTAATTAGAAAGCAATCCTGCACCTTGTCAGTGAAAATTATTATCAGCCGGTTCAGTCTCACCTGATGGCCTATAATAAGGTGTCTCATTACCAAGGTGTCACACAAAAAATGGGTAAAAGCAAAGAGCCCTCTCAAGACCTTCACAACCTTATTGTTGGAAAACATACTGATGGCGTTGGTTACAGAAGGAATTATAAACTTCTGAATGTTCCAGTGAGCACTGTTGGGGCCATAATCCGGATCATTTCACCATAAACTGGCCATGACCAGGTGCTCCTCACCAGATTTCTGACAGAGGAGTGAAAAGAAAAATCAGAAGAGTTGTCCAAGAGCCAAGGAGCACGTGGAGAGCTTCAGAAAGACCTGGAATTAGCAGGTACAACAATAAGTAATGCCCTCACCCGCCATGGCCTCTATGCACGCTCACCACTCAACAAGATAAAGCACGTTGAAGGTCGTTTAAAGTTTTCTGCACAACAATGAGACAATCCTGTGAAATACTGGGAGAATATAGTCTCGTCAGAGGAGACCAAAATTAAACTCTTTGGATGCCATAATGCACCCCATGTTTGGAGGTCAAAGGGCACAGCACCCCAAAAACACCCCCCACACCAGCAGTGAGGTTTGGAGGTGGGAACATCATGGTGGGGGCGGGGCTGTTTCTCAGCATACGGTACTGGCAAACTTCATATCATTGAAGGAAGGATGGATGGAAAAATGTACCAAGGCATTCGCTGCCATCTTCCAGGATGATGAAGATGAAATGAGTGAGGACATTTCAGCAAGACAACGACCCCAAACACAAAGCCAAGGAAACTCCCCATTGGTTTCAAAGGAAGAAAATAAAGCTGCTAGAATGGCCCAGCCAATCACCTGCCTGGAATCCAATAGAAAATCTATGGAAAGAGCTAAAGATCGGAGATCATAGAAGAGGCCCACGGAGCCTTCAGGATTTGAAGACGGTTTGTGTGGAAGAATCGGCCAAAACCTGAGCAACGCCTGCGACTCGTTTCTCCATACAGGAGGCGTCTTGAAGCGGTCATCACCAACAAAGGATTTTGTACCGAGTATTCAATACATTTCAGTTAGCGGGTTCAATACTTTTCCCTGTGTCCTTCCATTTTATTACACAGAACTTCATTTCTGAACTTGTCTATTTTGCTGTCTTTGTATGGATGAATTGCGTGGGTTGTTACCGACATGTGGTGGAAATTTCATGTCAGTAGCACTTTTAGAAATATTTTTACCTAGAAAAACGGTGACGAGTTCAATGCTTATTTTACCCCCTGTATATCTCTAAATATATAAAGTGCTGCCTATGGAAAATTCTGAGTAGTTTGTCGCCATCTTGTGGATGAGCAACATTTTAAGTCTCAGCATACCTGGTATCTAATTATTTGACTCCTCTTTTATAGTTTTCAAATAAAAATGGAAATGTTATTGTTGCAAGGTAACAAGGTGACTTAGATTGGACAGAGCAATTGATTTCTATGCACATTGTTATTTATGAACATGTAGATATCATTTTGATTGATTGGACTGTTTATGTGATTTTGTTTGTTTTTTTACAACTGACTAGTGGTGGTCCATAAATCCCCTGAAGAAGCCAATCTTGGCGAAACACGTCGGGAAAACACACTACTATACAACCCTCTTTTGTAAAGAAATCTTGTGATGGACACATGTATACCTTTTACTGGTCTGATTTTAACCACTTCCCGCCCGGTTCAGTTATCCTGACATACGACATCCAGCAGGATAACCCGCAATCGCACGGTGATCATTGGTGTGGTGTGTCACTCTGACACTCCGCATCTCCGATTGTGGTAAAGAGCCTCAGAGCATTGATTATCAGCGCAGCCCCCATCAGAGGTGCTCACCGCAATGCCAATCAGTGCTCATCAAATTGCCTGTCAGTGCCCACCAAAGTGTCAATCAGTGCCCATCAAAGTGCCAATCAGTGCCCATCAGTAGTCACTGTCAGTACCTCCTCATCAGTGCTGCCTATCAGTGCCATATATTAGTGTCCATCAGTGTCATCTATTAGTGCCTATCAGTGCCATCTATTAGTGCCCATCAGTGCCATCTATTAGTGCCCATCAGTGCCATCTATTAGTGCCCATCAGTGCTGCCTGCCAGTGCCTATCAGTGCCGCATGTCAGTTCCGCCTGTCAGTGCCCATCAGTGCCGCCTATCAGTGCCCATCAATTCTACATATTAGTGCCTCCTCATCAGTGCCCATCAATTTTACATATTAGTGCCTCCTCATCAGTGCCCATCAGTGTCGCCTGTCAGTGCCCCCTATTAGTGCTGCATATCAGTGTAGCCTATCAGTGACCATCAATTCTACATATTAGTGCCTCCTCATCAGTGCCGCCTGTCAGTGCCGCCTATCAGTGCCCATCAGTGCTGCATATCAGTGTAGCCTATCAGTACCCATCAGTGCTGCATATCAGTGCCCAGCAATTCTACATATTAGTGCCTCCTCGTCCGTGCCCATCAGTGCCGCCTCATCAGTGCCCATTAGTGAAGGAGAAAACAAAATTATATAACAGAAAACGAAGAAAAACTTTTTTTTTTTTTTTTTTTTTTTATTTTGGTCTTTTTTTTGTTTGTTTAGCAAAAAATAAAAAAAACAGCGGTGATCAAAAAAAGCTCTATTTGTGTGAAAAAAAAATGATACAAATGTCATCTGGGTATACAGTGTGGCACGACCGCGCAATTGTCCTCCAAACTGTAAGAGCGCTGAAAGCTGAAAATTGTCCTGGCCAGGAAGGGGGGAAGGTGCCCGGTATTGAAGTGGTTAATATTTGCAAATAAACTTTAAATGTTTTATATTTAATTGTTTCTATCACTAACTTTGAGCGCCACAATAATCCCACAAATACCTGTTGTCTCTGGGGATTTTATTATGGTTGTGTGGAGTAAAATGAATTGGATTGTTTATTTTACTGAAAATGTAGGGGACCAAAGTTTTTCACTATTTCACGGGCGCACGCAACTTTAAAACGTGACGCGTTTTATATCTATTTACTTGACGCAACCCCATCTTTTATATTTTACCAAAATCTGCGTATTATGCTGTGCTTGTTTGCACTAAAATTCACTTTAGTGTATTTTTTTCCTGAAAATAGAAGTTGATAATTATCGTGCAACATGGAATAAAATAGCAACTGCCACCATTTTATTCTACAGGGTCTTTGTTTTCTAAAAAAAAAATATCTAATGTTTGGCCGTAAATAAATTTAAGTAGATTTCTAAAAATGCAGATTTTAACATGTGCAAAAAATTAAAAAATTATTCCGGTAGAAAAAGTGGTTAACCCCTTTCTGCCAGTGGAAGCCGGCCCTTCAGCCCTGGTTCAGATATGTGCGATCAGGTGATTCGCACCCGCACTACGGGTGCCAATCATATGCGATCTCTGAGCAGTGCGAGTTCAGCCATACAATTGTATGGCTGAACTCGCATTAGATTCACAAAAAAAAGGTACATGTACCTTTTTTTTCCCCGCACTAGAATCGCATCGCATGAGTGTCCTCACCCATGCGATCCGAATCATGTGCGAGTTCACAGTTCGCACTGTGATCTGTGAACAAAACTGGGGGTGTCATTAGCTTTGTAATGACACCCGCAGCGGTTCGCAGAAAGAAGTGTGAACTGCCTGCGGGAGAGGAGCGATGTGGGAGCCGGCTCTGTAATCGCGCTGCTTCCCGCATCGCACATATCTGAACCAAGGCTAAGGCTCCATTCACATCTATGCATTTTGCTTTTCAGCATTCTTTCAGTGCTCTCCATGTTTTTTTTATCGTTATTTCACTTTTTTTTTTTTTTTTTGGGGGGGGGGGGGATTTTGTTGCTAGGCAGATTTAAAAATGCAAAACGCAAATCACGCTAAATCACAGCAAAGTCGCGTTAAAACGCAACAATTGGGTTTTTCTTGCATGCCCATTGAAGTCTATTACATGCAAAAGGCTGCATTTTGCGGGACAAAAAAATACCTGACCCTTTCCAAAAACGCAGAGGCACAAAAATGCATTGCTGTGACCATGTTCTATAGCAGGGCTAGGCAACCAGTAGCCCTCCAGCTGTTGTGGAACTACATTTCCCATGAGGTATTGCAAGGCTGGCGGTTACAATTACTCCCAGATGCATGATGGGACTTGTAGTTCTGTAACAGCTGGAGGGCCCAGGTTGCCTGTTACAAAAATTCCCTGCATTTCTGCAAAATGCATCAAAAAACGCATTATTGTGAATGGAGCCTTAAAAGGATTTTGACACCAGGGCGCCAGTAGGCGGGTTCTAAGTCATGTGATCACTGTGATTGGCTGAGCACATGAGCAAGACCCCATCCTATCTAATTGCAGTTGCCAACGTTGCGGTCGCAGTGCTAGGGGCGCGCAATTCAGCGCGTTACCACACAAAGCAATGCTGGCTGTACGCCCCTAGACCGTATGCGCCATGCTACCGCATATACAAATACCATCACAAGGAAGGGGTTAAGCCCTCTAAAAGAATCTTGAAACAGCATTGGTTGCTTCGCAGTCAGCTGACCTTCACCCGCAGGTAGAGGAAGCTGCTCCCTTTGTTGGCTCCCTTTGAAGATTCCAGATTGAAGTGTTTGCAGCCCCCCGACTTCGCCAGCTGTGCGGACTTCACCACGTAATCGTGATCCACCCGGATAAAGCCGGCCTGGAGGAAAAGAAAAAAAAAAGTCATTACTGAATGTTCTGCCATGTTACCTGCCAAATATGAGCTCCGCCCCCCTCAGCTGCTTCTACCAATACTAGACAAGTGCAGTTCATTTCGTTCCGAAACAAAATTCGGGAGGAATTTTTCGTTATTTGGAAATTCGGATGTATCCGCATTTCCGAATTACAACAGTAACAAATTTCAGAAGAATCTAAAGTAACTAAATTAAATTTGAATCGGATTTGAATTCAAAATCAAAATCGAAAACAAGAATAAAATAAAACAGAGAATAAAATATAGGAATAAAATAGAAAAGAAAAGAATATAACAGAATAGAGTAGAAAAGAATAGACTAAAACAGAACAGAAAGGAATAGAATAGACTAGAAAATTGAATAGAATAAAGTAAAACTGAAAATAAAATAGAAAAAAATGAATAGAATATAAAAGAATAGAATAGAACAGAAAATAAAACAACAGAATAGAGTAGAAAAAGAATAGACTAACACAGAACAGAAAAGAATAGACTAGAAAAAATAGAATAGAAAAAGTAAAACAGAACATAAAAAAATAGAAAAAGAATAGAACAGAATAGAAAAAAAAATAAAAGAATATAATAGAACAGAAAATAATAAAAAAAAGAATAGAGTAAAATAAAATATAAATAAAAGGAATAGAATAGTAATGAAATAGATCAAAAAATAAAATAGAAAAAAAATAGAATACAATGAAATAAAATATAACTACAACCTCCTTCTAAAATTCAAATTTCGAATAGAATAAATTTGAATAAAATAGATCCGAATAGAGGAACCAGGACCTCCTACCTCCTGCTGGTGACCCCTCTAGTGATATGAAGATCTATATAGAGCAGGGATATGCAATTAGCGGACCTCCAGATGTTGCAGAACTACAAGTCCCATGAGGCATAGCAAGACTCTGACAGCCACAAGCATGACACCCAGAGGCATGATGGGACTTGTAGTTTTGCAACAGCTGGAGGTCCACTAATTGCATATCCCTGATATAGAGGAATTAGGACCTCCTTCCTCCTGCTGGTGACCCCTCTAGTGATATAAAGATCTATATAGAGGAATCAGAACCTCCTTCCTCCTGCTGGTGACCCCTCTAGTGATATAAAGATCTATATAGAGGAATCAGGACCCCCTTCCTCCTGCTGGGGACCCCTCTATTGATATAAAGATCTATATAGAGGAATCAGGACCTCCTTCCTCCTGCTGGTGACCCCTCTAGTGATATAAAGATCTATATAGAGGAATCAGGACCTTCTTCCTCCTGCTGGTGACCCCTCTAGTGATATAAAGATCTATATAGAGGAATCAGGACCTCCTGAACTATCCAAGGGTTACGTACTCGCCTCCAAATCTTTCTGTACACAATATGTGGAACCATATCAAATCTTTTGTTGAATTCAAGATTTATTTCAGGCTATGTCCACAGCACCACCCTGTTCCAAAACATTTTTGATATAAAAAAATTCAACCAGATTATTGTGACATCAGGAAAGCCATGCTGCTTTGGATCGTCTTTTTTTATTTTTTTATTTTTTTTTAGGAGATATTCTATTAATGTTACTATTACAGATGTTAAACTCATTGGCCTATAGTTTTCAGCTTCTTCCCTATTGCCCTTCTTCTCAACAAGTACAACTGTCTGTCAGTCATGGGAAAGGTCTCTCATTAGAAGAGGATGATTAAAAGATCAGTTAATGGTCCACCATCCATACTCCAGAGTACTCTTAGACCCCTGGTGTCACAACTCAGGAATTTGTTCCCACCAGGAGCAGAGTGGCTGACCAGCAATTAGGGAGAGCAGCTGTATGAATGGTGGTGAAAGCCACACTGTGGACATGAAGGACTCAGCTGGCCACTCATTTAGCAGTGGTGCAGTGCCAGTACTAAGTCTAGAATCTCTTCTGCTCTTGCTGTATGTCTAGAATATTATCTCTGATTGCGGTTGAAGAATTTGATCTCCTCTGGTTGTAGGCCAAGAATATTATCAATTCCAGTTGTAGGTCTAGAACAGGTCAAGTGTAGAATATGATCTCCTCTATTTATAATTGTAGAACTAGTTGTAGGTTTATAATAGGTTTTCCTCTGGTTGAAGGCCTAGAATACAATCTCCTATGATTTCAAGGCAAAGAATAAGATATTCTATGGTTGAAGGCCTAGAATACGATCTCCTGTGGTTGAAGGCGTAGAATACGATCTCCTGTGGTTGAAGGCCTAGAATACGATCTCCTGTGGTTGAAGGCCTAGAATACGATCTCCTGTGGTTGAAGGCCTAGAATACGATCTCCTGTGGTTGAAGGCCTAGAATACGATCTCCTGTGATTGAAGGCCTAGAATACGATCTCCTGTGGTTGAAGGCCTAGAATACAATCTCCTGTGGTTGAAGGCCTAGAATACGATCTACTGTGGTTGAAGGCCTAGATTACGCTCTCCTATGGTTGAAGATCTAGATTACGTTCTCTTCTGATTGAAGGCCTAGATTGCACCCTCCTCTGGTTGAAGGACTAGATTACACTCTCCTCTGGTTGAAGGACTAGATTACACTCTCCTCTGGTTAAAGGCCTAGAACATGATCTCCTCTGGCTGAATGTCTAGAATATGATCTCCTATGGTTGTAGGTATAGAATACAATCTCCTATGGTTGAAGGCATAGAATATGAACTCCTATGGTTGAAGGCCTAGAATACGATCTCCTATGGTTGAAGGCTAGAATACGATCTCCTATGGTTGAAGGCCTAGAATACAGTCCCCTATGTTTGAAGGTGTAGAATACAATCTCCTATGGTTGAAGGTCTAGAATATGATTCACTATGGTTGAAGATCTAGACCCAGGATGCTCATCCTGTCGTCCTCCAGCTGTTGCGAAACTACAAGTCCCATCATGACTCAGCCTTTGGGAGTCATTCTTGTATCTGTCAGCCTTGCTAGGCCTCGTGAGACTTCCGCAACAGCTGGAGGGCCACAGGTTGAGCAACCCTGGTCTAGAATAAGATCTTCTATGGTTGTAGGCCTAGATTACGATCTCCTATTCAAGTCTAGAATTTGATTTCCCCTATTTGTAGGTCTACAATATGATCGCCTATGTAAGTCTAGAATATGATCTCATCTGGTTGTAGGCCTAGAATATAATCTCCTCCGGATGTAGGTATAAAGTATGATATTCTCTAGTTGTAGGTCCAGACTACTTTTCTTGCCCTCCTTACTGTTCTACAGAAACCTCTTTCGGTGCCTCCAATACATCTCTGCTCCTGTTTGTAATCGCAGGTTGAAAACTCAAATTAATTTTCCGTATTTTAAAGTCACTTATAATTAAAAACATTTTATTGTTATCTCTCCAATGCACAGGCTATCAAAAGCATCAGATTGTCCTGGGGGGCCGGGATACAACACCAATTCTATGGGAAGGTCCCTCTTTGGTCTGTAGGCAGACTAAGATTGTTTCAAGTAGTTAATCTTTTGAATGCCAACTCCACTTCCCTTCTTTCATGTATAGTGTGTAAAGAAAGCCAGACTAACCTGTATGGTGTGTAAGTCTGCAGCTTGCTATGTCACCTTTCACCCCCAACCTGCACATTGAACTTTGACTGACTACATATCCCGCTGTGGAGGTCCTCCCTGTCCACCTAAAAGATGCCTAATTGCCTCTCATTCAAGCTCCTAGTGCCTGAAACATGTTAGTCATGCAGTACAGACCTAACTAGCTAACCACATATAACCCCTCAGGGTGATTGCTGGTGTGTTGGACATTATTGAAAAATAATGCCAATTTACAAAATTTTAAGAATAAGCACATAAATTGTTTGTATTAAAGTGTATCCAATGCCAATATTTTCCTTGGTTTTGGATGGAGTGTGAAAAGATTAGAACAATTGGAAGAAAATAAGAACCGGGAACGCTCACAGCTTCCTGTTCCTTTATTTGCAGCCAAGCAAATGCTACAAACAATGGATAGTTTATCTTGTCGGGGATTGTTTCCTAAGTGAATGGATTGCATGGAAAACGGTCACTGGCCAGATAAACGTAATTGTTTGCTGCAAATAAAGAATCAGTTTGCTGTGAGCGTTCCTGAGTCTTGCTTTCTTTGGATGGTTTTAATTCTATATCTCCAATGTGGGACACTGTTGGGCAATTGGAGGCACTATGGAAGCCAGTGAAGGGGTTGGGGGGCATTGTGGAAGGTTGGACAGCACTGTGGGTGGGGGCTGAGGGCTCTCAGGAGACCTGGTGGCACTGTGGGGGGGGTTGAGGGGCACTGTTGCCTACTAAGGGAAACTGAGTGGCACTATGGAAACTGGGAGGGACTGTGGCAGGTTAAGGGACCTGCAGCTGGCTGGAAGCCAAGGAGGAGGGAGAGTGTGGCCCAGCAGAGAACCATGGCCCATTGTTTGAGAACCATTATTTTAGGGAATTTGCAGGTTCTACCCTTTGACTGAATCGAGTAGACAATTATCAGAACTCCTGTCTGTAACTGTAACTGACACCCCAACTGGTTATCTCTACCAGAAAGCTGCTTTCTCACCACTGGAACACTTGAACAAGGTATTATAGCTGAGAATTGCACCCAAGAACTAGATGACACTAGCTTAGGTGCAAAGAGGAACTACGTTATTGAACAGAGATGCATGCTTCACTTCATGAACACCGCATGAATAATGATGAGCTCAGACATGTTCAGATCTAACCCGCCAGGATGCCATCGCTGCACACAGCCAATCATAGGTAGCGTGTGTGTGTGCAGCTGCGGGTCGGGAAATGCCTCACTGCCTATGATTGGCCGTTTGCAGTGACGGCTTCCTGGCGGGTTAGATCCGAACACGCCGTCATTACCCATGAACGATGCAAACTTCAAACAGCAATCCAATTAACAAATAACAGCCAACAGTTATCCAACCGAACAGCAATCCAACCGAACCGCAATCCAATCATCAACCAACAGTTATCCAACTGAACAGCAATCCAATCATCAGCCAACAGTGATCCAATCATACAGTAATCCAATCATCAACCAACAGTGATCCAACCGGACAGCAATCCAACCGAACCGCAATCCAATCATCAACCAACAGTTATCCAACTGAACAGCAATCCAATCATCAACCAACAGTGATCCAACCGGACAGCAATCCAATCATCAACCAACAGTGATCCAACCGGACAGCAATCCAATCATCAACCAACAGTGATCCAACCGGACAGCAATCCAATCATCAGCCAACAGTGATCCAATCATGCAGTAATCCAATCAACAGCTAATGAATTAATCAGTAAGCAGGCATCTAAACAAGCCTTGATTAGTCAGGGAGTGCCCACCCCAGACAATCCAGCAACAGATCTCATTAACCAGCTTTGCTTTCACATCCATCTTCTCACTGAGTTTCAAGTTGGAAAAGACCATCATGGCTTCCTAGACTGTTAAATGGGGTAATAACATGTCATCTTGCATTATATAACAGGACATCTTCCTAAATTCTTGTAGCTCCCTCAAGTGCCAGGGCCCATAGTCAGTAGGCAAGAGGTTAACCCTGCAGTCCCCTCCAAAAGCCCCTGTCTCGGTTAAGTCTGTCACACTGTCCATATTTGGATACATTTGTGGCTACTGGATATCCTGCTAAAAAGGGACTCTAACCTGCCGTATTAGATTTTATTTCTAATCCCTAGTTATTGTTCCATGGATGTCATGGTCCGTGGAGTCCAGCGTTCTTCTTCCAGCTCAAATCTCTTCTTTGTGGCTTTGCTCCCACACCACCATCTTGGAACAAAATCATTGCGCATGCACAGATAAACTGAGGGTCACTTGCAAGGTCTATGGCACCTGGCAGTGACCCTGAATGGGTCTGCACGTGTGCAAAATGTGCAAGATAGGCGGAGACATCAAGCTGGATATGTCATCCTCACCTAGACAGAAACTCAGCTAAAAAACAAACAAAAAGTACTTATTGAATTTTTTTTCCCCCCAATTAATTTTGAGCGAGGAGTCAAAGGGGCAGAAGTCTTGTTCCAGTTAGCGATTTTGTGAGCGCAATTCACGCACACACAGGGCAGCCCCATTCCCTATGTGTGATGGTTGCTCCAAAGAAGCTCAGGGACCAAATTCTGACCCTGAGCCAGGAGTGATTGTTTTGTCGTGCGACAGTCGTGCTGGGTTTGGGGTGCTATTGAAGATGACTGGCATCCAAACGCATGTCACACGTTTTGCCATGATTTGGAATCTTGGTCAGAATGGCGGCAACTCTGCCAGTGATTCCAAATTGCCCATATGTGAACGGATTCATTTTAGCCTGTTCCCGCCAACTTCATACATTTATTCCGCTTCTCAGTGGGTGGGCTTTAACGTGGTCGCATATACTGTATGTGTTTCTAAGGAAACAGTTGACTGTGCTGAAAAGACAGGCCAGCCCCGCCGCCGCACATGACCCCATTCGCCCAATCACAGGGCGCCGGCTACCCAGCTAACACTAAACATGGCAGCCTGATCGCAGGGGACACAGGAAATAGGAATTAGGACGATGAAGCCAGAATGATACACACTGGCAGGGGATTTCGCCCCCCCAAAAATGTTGTGCCCTGGGCCACGGCACCCCTGGCCCCCCCAATGCTACGCCACTGGTGCTGAGAGCGCACTCCCAATGTAAAAATAAAGCTCCCAATGTATACTTGCGATTGGGAGCTTCTGATCATGTGATCACCACCAGCAGTCAGAATGCCAGCCTCTGCCTCCCAGCATTTCAATCCACTTGAAAAGCTGGGGGGCAGCAGCAGAAAGGGGTTAAGGACAAGCGAGTATAATAAGTATCTGGAGGCGAGTGCTGAGCTCCCATTCACATAGCCACGTTTCTGATTGGACAGCAAACTGCACAAAAAATGATTGCTTTGCCGTGCTGCAAACGCACAGCGCATTGCTTTGCCATTAAATGTTAATGGCGCCACAAGCATAGCAGGTGTGCGTTTGCCGCGCATTCTGTTGCGTGCCAAATATGCTGCAGACGCACCAAAATGCGCGGTACACAAAAAAGGGCCACACTCTGCTTAAAAAAGTAGAGGAGCTTCTTTGAGGTCTTTGTCGCAAGTTGGGCAGCCCATTGAAGTAAATAGGCTGTCCTATGTGCAACGTGCTTTAGGGCCCCCTTTCACACCTCGAGATCGCAGGCAGAATCGCTGTGATTCTGTCTGCGTTCCCAATTTGCATGGCCACCGCAGCACAATGGCACCCCAATCCTTCAATGGCACCCCAAATGCCATTCTACGATGCGCGACAGGATCAAGTGGCAATCGCGGCAAACCGCGTGAAGCTTGTCGCCTGAAATGGAGCAGGAGATTCTTTTTGGCCAACAAATGCGCATTCAAGTGAATGGGCTGCAATATGCAAAACCCAGAATCGCGTGAATATCGCAATTTCAAAATCGCATAGGGGGAACACTTGTTCTTGCTATGCAATAATATGAACGGGGTCTTCTATGTGAAAAATCGCACAAAAAACGCGAGTGGGAACGCAAGTTCTAGCTATGCGCAGATGTGAATGGGGCCTAAAGGATAACTTCTATACAATGCTACATTTATGTCTTTTGATAACTCTTCAATTGATACACTGCATCCATTTCCTTCCATGGGAACGCATGACTTTTATTATTCTTCAAATCATTTCCTGCCAATAAGATTCTCTGATTATTTTGTTACCTCTCAGGGGAACGGCCCCCGGGGACGCCGCAGTTTTGTCCGTCGCGATTCTCACACTCCGACAAATTCCTGCACAGCTTTGTCCGGCCGGCCAATCGGGAGCCGCGCTACCCACGCTGCCTCCTGGCAACCTCTTGGCTGGTGGAGGTGTAATTTGATTAAAGCGAGCCTCTAATTTCCCCGGCTTTACTTCTGCATTAAATGCGGCTTAATGGAGCCCCAGCCATCCTCCATTGTCTGCGGGAAATTAAAGTGACACAAATACCCGCCGCTCCCTCTCTCGAGGTGCTTAGCCCGTCAGCTCAGCTGAATGCCATCACAAGCCGGCGTCCCTCTATTCACCGGACTCGCCTTACGCTCACAAAGTCCCCTTGAAGGACGGGCAGGGGAGAAGCTTGGGGTCCCGCCACCTTTAACCTATCACCCCCCCCCCCCACAATGGACGCCGCCTGACAAAATGTGCGCACCTTTGTGTCCGATAAAAAGTTGAAGTTTTGATGTGCGGGCGTTCGGCTTCTCCTCTACTTCCACGTCGCTGCAGCGGATCCCACACAATGGGTAAGGCGCGGCGAAAAATAAATAAATAAATATATATATATTGTGCATTGCACTTCACGCCAAACAATGCGTCCAATTAAAAGAGGTGAAGAGAGTTTTGTTGTGCTTTGTTCTATCCGGTCGCAGAGGGAGAGATCTATAAAGCAGTTTAATATGTCCGTGGATACATTCGCCGGTCGCATTGAAAGTAGAGATGAACCGAAATTTAGTCGGCCGAAAACGGAGTTCAGTAAGAGAAAAAGGTGCCGATAACGCACGCAACTTTGCCGTGATTTTGCACTGATTTTAACCACGGTTTTTTACTATGCTTATGGTGCGTTTATCATAGGTCATGTGACTCAAAAACTGCCTCAAAAACGTAACATGGGTGCGATATTGATGCGTTTTCCATGCATTTCAGCAGGAAGGTGCGTTTTTGGAGCGATTTTTTTTAACCACTTCAGCCCCAGAAGGATTTACCCCCTTCCTGACCAGAGCACTTTTTGCGATTCGGCACTGCATCGCTTTAACTGACAATTGCGCGGTCGTGCTGCACTGTACCAAAACAAAATTTACATTCTTTTTTTTAACCACAAATAGAGCTTTCTTTTGGTGGTATCTGATCACTTCTGCGCTTTTTATTTTTTGCGCTATAAACAAAAAAAGAGCGACAATTTTGAAAAAAAAAACAATATTTCTTACTTTGCTATAATACATATCCAAAAAAATATATATAAATAAATGTATCAATCAGTTTAGGCCGATATATATTCTTCTACGTATTTTTGGTAAATAAAATCGCAAAAAGCATATATTGATTGGTTTGCGCAAAAGTTATCGCATCTACAAACTATGAGAATTGATTTATGGCTTTTTTATTATTTTTTTTTCACTGGTAATGGCGGCGATCTGCAATTTTTTTCGGGACTGCGACATTGTGGCGGACAGATTGGACATTTTTGACACTTTTTTGGGACCATTGCCATTTATACAGCGATCAGAGCTAAAAATAGCCACTGATTACTGTATAAATGTCACTGGCAGTGAAGGGGTTAACCTGCAGGGGGCAGTGAAGGGGTTAAATGTGTTCCCTAGGCGTGTTCTAACTGTGTGGAGGCTGGGCTGCCAGGGGCATAACAGATCTAACTGATCCCAGTGACAGGAATCAGTAGATCACTGTCATGCCCACTGAGAGAACGGGAAACCCCCGTGTTTACATCAGTGGTTCCCCGCTCTGGCCCTGTATTAGGCGATCGCGGGTCGCCAGCGGACATCGAGTCTGCCTGACCCACGGGCACATTTACGGAGCGTGCAGTGGGCACGAGAGTGCACCGGCGCCTGCCCGCCCTCAAACTGTGGCTCCGCAAATCGCCATTTATAAACGGCGATTCATGCAGCGCTGCCACAGTGCAGCAGTAAATGTACGCGACGCGGTATGAAGGTGGTTAACTGACCGAAACAAGATTTTTAACAGCGCAACGGACCAGTGTGCAGACATACATAGAATTTAAAGGGATGCGCTTCTCGTGAGCTTTCCTTGCGCTAAAAGGTGCCGATAATGGCCGACAATAATTCAGATTCATTTAAATTCATGATATTAAAAAAAAAGTTGGATACAATACAATACAAATCTATTATTCTATAAATATATATATAGTCATTTTTCGGTACCAACATTTCCATTCGGCGCACCTCTAATTTAACCACTTAAAGTGTTACTAAACCCAGTGCTATGAAAATAGTTAATCTACCCCCTGCGGTGCCCACAGCTTATAAATCTCCTTTTTACATTAAAATACTGCCACTATATACCTTTTTGGCTGATCTGTATACCACAGTCACATGATAAACTGCAGGGTCCGCCTGAGTGCTGAGTGTTCATGTAGGAGGAGATTTCCACTACAGCCTGTGTCCTCTATGGGAGGCGGAGCATCCATCAATCAAGATGTGACATCCCACCCACTGTGTTCTTTCTTAGTTACTGGGCATGGAGGAGGAGGAAGGAGGGACTGGGCTGTCATTTGGAATCTGTATACACGCCCACATGTGTAGCGCAGTGCTAAATAGCAAAACATGGCCTGGTCATGAAGGGGGTAAAATCTTCCAGAGCTGAAAAGCACACCCTGCTTCAAAACAGCAAATCACTGACTGCACTGGCTATTTCCTACACAAACATGATGTGCTTGTATCTGATATGGGCGAGAACACATTTGCACCTGACTAACCCAAAAACGAATTTGCATATGTAAATGGTTTCCATCCTGTATAGCAGAATGACAGAATTCCCACATGTGCAGGCGAAAGGAAATCCTACAAATGTCGCTGTGCAGGCTCTGTGTGACTTGCTGTAGCTTCTAATGCACACTGAGAAGCTCACAGTGTGCAGTAAAAGCAGAGTAAAGATAGCCATAGATGGATCGAAATTCGGCCAGTTCAGCAGGGATCACCTGAATTTCAATCGATCTGTGGCCAGTCCTGTTTGGAAGCAGTCGATCTGCTCATGAGCAGGCTTGCTGGAAAACTTTAGTTGGATGAGTGGCTGCAGCACTGATCAGTGTATTCCGAGAGCGGAGGAGTCCAGCTGACTACAATGACACAGTGGGGAGGATTCCTGCATTCACCTTGAATGTGTGGATAGGGGAATGCGTTTGGCGTTTTTCGCTTGGCCCGCTGGCTGAACGGGAAAAACTGGGTCACGTAAGGCCAGCTTTAGTCATTTCAGTCCAGAAGAGGCGCCTGTATGACTGTGCAAGACTGAAGGGAAGGTCAGAGTTCAGCTTTGACTGTCTACATAGTTTTAGTGCCTCTCAGATAGACCTTGGATCTCTTATCAGACAACTGTGTAGCTGATTTGTGACCTTTGTTATCCAATATCTGCAGGACCAGCCGCCCTGGCTGCCCCCTGATACTCCCAACATTACTACTTCCGAGATCTGCCAGAGGTCGCTGCAGGCAGCTGTCTTGTCATATTTTCAGACCCCCTTGAGAGACTACTGCCTGTATTCAGGGGGACAAGAGGACTGATTGTTCAAGAGTGGTCTTCACACAATGATCTGGCCCTCGATGGCACCTTCTACCATACACACTCAGTATACCTTCCTCTGCACCAATATGGGGACACTGAAGTATATCTAAAGCCAAAAACTAAAAAAGTTTTGGCTTTTGATGCACTTGCAGCTGGTACAGCTATATTCTGTCCCATAGGGTCGGAAGGGTAGAATTGTAGGGTCGGAAGGGTAGGGCTGGAAGGGTGGGGCTGTAGGGTAGGGCAGGAAGGGTGGGGCTGTAGGGTCCGAAGGGTAGAGCTGTAGGGTGGGGCTGTAGGGTAGGGCAGGAAGGGTGGGGCTGTAGGGAAGGAAGGGTAGCGCTGGAAGGGTTGGAAGAGTAGGGCTGTAGAGTTGGAAGGGTAGGTGTCAGGGAAATGAACAAAGAACTGTTCCCACTGCCAAGTTCCATCATGGCCGCTTCAGGCGCGCACCCGCAATGACGCGCCCGGGCGCACGCAGATGCACAACATGACAATTAGTGGCTTCCCCCGGGCTATTTAAACCTACTGCTGACTGGGAACATTACTGGATTATCTCTCAGCTCTCCCGTGCTTCCTGTGTTTCTGTTATCCTGATTGACCTCCTGTTATCCGACCCGGCTCGTCCTGACCTCTGTACCTGCTCTCCTGTTTGACCTCTGGCTTGCACCACCGACTACTCTCCTGGCTTGATCCTTCCATTGACCCGGCTTGGCTTAAGACTCTGCTCTGATCTGCTCCTGTGTGTTGACCCGGCTACTCCTAACTTGTGTATGAACTTTGTCTCACAGTGTATGACCTTTGGCTTGGCTCCGGTTTCTGTTTCCAGTCTAAACTCTTCACAGAGTTGCAAGCCAGCCAGTTACCTACCATTCATCTGTTCCTGTGGCAATTCAGCCTCCAAGTCTTCCTGCACATCCTAACTGGCAACCCGTGCTTCTGTGGGCACTGCTCCCCTGCCTCATATCCGGGGAGGCATTGCACTTAGCCACAAGGGGAGCCCTCTAACATCTCGGCCTCACATCAGGTACGTGACAGTAGGGCTGGAAGGGTTTGGGCTGTAGAGTTGGAAGGGCAGGTTAGGAAAGGTAGGGCTTTAGGGTAGAAAGGGTAGGGCTGTAGGATAGGAAGGGTTTGGGCTGTAGAGTAGGAAGGGTAGGGCTGTAGGGTAGGAAGGCTTTGGGCTGTAGGATAGGAAGAGGTTGGGCTGTAGGATAGGAAAGGTTTGGGCTGTAGGGTAGGAAGGGTTTGGACTGTAGGGTAGGAAGGATTTGGGCTGTAGGATAGGAAGGGTAGGGCTAAAGGAAAGGAAGGGTAGGGCTGTAGGATAGGAAGGGTAGGTCTGTAAGATAGGAAGAGTTTGCGCTGTAAGATAGGAAAGAATGGGCTTTAGGGTAGGAAAAGTGGGGCTGTATGGTAAGGGAGGGTAGGGTTGTAGGCTAAGGAAAGGTAGGGCTGTAGGCTAAGGAAGAGTGAGGCTATAGGGTTGGAAGGGTAGGACAGGAAGGCAGGGCTATAGAGTAGCAAGGGTAGAGCTGAAGTGTAGACCTGTAGGGTAGGAAGGGTAGGGCTGTAGAACCATGATTGCTGCTATCTCTGAATTTCTTCCCATCATCCCCTGTTTTCGTGACTAACAAGCAAACAATTCCATCCCACCAGCCATTCCGTCCAGCTTTGTGTGGCGCTTTGGACTTGAGCAGCCTGTCCCCCTCCTTTTCCATATCGATGGAGATGTGTGTAACAAAGTATCAAACCTCTCCTCATATTACCCTGATATCATCTAACACTGCCGAGGGCCGGTCCTCTCCACTTACCTCTCCAGATTTGGCTTTTGTGGTCCCCAGACAGCAGAACCCCACATCATGTCCTTGGAAGGCTGCAGCATAATCATCCAACTTCTCAAAATCCACCACCTCCTGGACCTGGAGAACAGGACAGGTATGAATACATAACACACAATGGTGAGAAATTAGACAGGATAGACTTGTGGTCTTTGTCACCAGTGGGGAGATCCATTAGTTGGGAAAGAAATCCAAAATCTTACAGTGGTCACCAAAACAGGAATAGAGAAAATATCTTCTACAGTGGACACCTATTTCTCATGAGGAATTCCCTTGACTTTGGGGAGATTTCTTCCCATTTCCTGTTGTGATTCAGGACAGGCCGTAAAAGGAACTATCCCCAAACACAAAGAGAAATGAAGATAGAACACAGACATAAGCAAACACTGACAGGAGTTTAATCCTCTTTGTCCATTCAGGCCCTGTGTACCACGCCCAGTCTCTTGTTATGTCGGTGGACTTAGTGAAAATATTTCAACCGTCTGAGGACCGACGACATTACACCTTCGTTTTACCAATTTGAGGACAGTCACAAACGAATACAGACACAAGATAGAAGTAAAGAGAAACACAAACCCCTATCAAGGAAAATGCCGGACAGGACTTAGTGTTGTCCTTTACCCTTCTTTAGAGGGGTTTCAGTTCCCTTAAGGAGTACTCTTTATCCACAGGTGACATCTTCTATAAAAGAGATAAGGACAA
>BLSH010095345.1:0-44482 GCA_018402905.1 Glandirana rugosa
CGCCACGGTAGCCACCCGGATGCAGACTTTCCACCCTTGGCGGGGGATCGCTGCAGGCCCAGGGTCACCCTGCCGAACGAATCGGGAAGGGGACCAATATGGGGGATTTCGGCCCGGGCCACCCGCACGGAACGGGTAAGATGCGGCGGGTCCCTGTGTTGGGGCCGGCTTCACATCATGTTGGCCAGGTCGGGGAAAGTACAGAGCACGAAGACTCTCGATGCCCTGACCGGCTTCTTGATAGCAGATCATCTTGATTGCAGAAAAGAAAAAAAGAAAAAATGGTCACAATAGGACCGCAGTTCCCATAGGGAAGCCAGGTCAACTCCTTGCAAACTAGGCATTGAAACTGGAGAGCTCCTCTGTGAGGGGGGGTTTTAATGTAGGAAAGGAGGACGGCCCCCAGGGGAGGGGCCAGCTGAATTCTTTCCCTGCCTAGTTAACTCCTGGTAAGACAAACATAAAACCCCACAAAGTCATGAAGAGCTGCGTCTGTCAGTGAACGTAGGAGAAAAATTTTTTCCACTTCCCTATATTGCGAGTGGAAGTTGGTGATAAAGCCATATTGGTGGTCATCTTGGTTATTGGGTGTGATCTCCTTATCTTTCAAAAGGTCCTCCCTTGGTATCAAACTAATCTCATCTATAGTTTAATCCAAAACTTCCGGTTTATAGCCTTTTGTGATGAATCTATGTTTAACTATTTGAGATTGTTCCAAAAAGTAAGTCTCATTAGTACAATCTCTTTTGATCCGCATTAATTGGCCTTTTGGGATATTACGCAGCCATGTTGGATGGTGGCCGCTATATATGGGGAGATAGCTGTTCCTATCTGTTGCCTTCAAGTAAACTGTTGTCTCAAATTTATTACCTCTTCTACAAATATTGAGGTCTAGGAAGTTCACCTTCTCTCGACTATAATTAGATGTTAGTTCAATATTTTTAGTGCTGTTGTTTAATTTGTTTAGGAACAATATTAAGGAGTCTTCAGACCCCTCCCAAATAAACAGGAGGTCATCTATGTATCTTTTGTATAGTAGGAGCTCCTTCCTAGGTTTTCCAAAAATCTCCTTATCCTCCCACTCCGCCATGAAAAGATTGGCGAGGCTGGGCGCAAATTTAGCACCCATAGCCACGCCAGTTTTCTGAGAGAAAAATTTACCCTGGAACCAAAAGTAATTATGTGCTAGACAAAAGTCTAGCACATTTTTTAAAAACTCCTTTTGCTCAAAAGGGATCTCCTCTCTTTGACTTAATGCCCAATTCAGGGCCAATAGCGCATCTTCATGCTGTATTATTGTATATAGTGAGGAGACGTCTGCTGACACCAGAAACGTCTCCTCACTATCATTGATGATGACTTCTTGTAAAATCTGTAACAGATTCTTTGTGTCTTTATAATATGCTTTAGTTTTAATAACATTCCCTTGCAAAAAGCTGTCCAAGTACTGCCCAATCCTAGCTGACACCGAGCCTATGCTGTTCACTATAGGCCTAGCAGGGGGATTTAATTGGTCCTTATGTATTTTTGGCAAGGTGGTTAAGATCACTACTCCTCCACCTTTGTCAGCTGGCCTTACAATCACTTCCTTATTGTTTTCCAATCTGTTGATCCCGTCCCGTATATAATACGGATTAATATTCCTAGCTGGTACTAATTGTTCTAAATCCTTGAGGTCTTTAAAAACGCAGTGTTAAGGGATTTAGAACAATTAGTACCAGCTAGGAATATTAATCCGTATTATATACGGGACGGGATCAACAGATTGGAAAACAATAAGGAAGTGATTGTAAGGCCAGCTGACAAAGGTGGAGGAGTAGTGATCTTAACCAAACAATACTATATGGAACAATTGACAGATATGTTGAAAGATATAGACACATATATTAGATTAAATGGTGATCCTACTAATCAGTACACTAGAGAATTAGCATATTTAGTAGAAGCGGGTTATAGATCCCATGTTCTAACTAAAAAAGAGAAAAAGTATTTGGTGGCAAGTGTGAGTAGGATACCAACTATCTACACCTTGCCAAAAATACATAAGGACCAATTAAATCCCCCTGCTAGGCCTATAGTGAACAGCATAGGCTCAGTGTCAGCTAGGATTGGGCAGTACTTGGACCGCTTTTTGCAAGGGAGTGTCATTAAAATTAAAGCATATTTAAAAGACACAAAGAATGTGTTACAGATTTTACAAGAAGTCATCATCAATGATATTGAGGAGACGTTTCTGGTGACAGCAGACGTCTCCTCACTATATACAATAATAAAGCATGAAGATGCGCTATTGGCCCTGAATTGGGAATTAAGTCAAAGAGAGGAGATCCCTTTTGAGCAAAAGGTGTTTTTAAAAAATGTGCTAGACTTTTGTCTAGCACATAATTACTTTTGGTTCCAGGGTAAATTTTTCTCTTAGAAAACTGGCTTGGCTATGGGCGCTAAATTTGCGCCCAGCCTCGCCAATCTTTTCACGGCCGAGTGGGAGGATAAGGAGATTTTTGGAAAACCTAGGAAGGAGCTCCTACTATACAAAAGATACATAGATGACCCCCTGTTTATTTGGGAGGGGTCTGAAGACTCCTTAATATTGTTCCTAAACGAATTAAACACCACCACTAAAAATATTGAACTAACATCTAATTATAGTCGAGAGAAGGTGAACTTCCTAGACCTCAATATTTGTAGAAGAGGTAATAAATTTGAGACAACAGTTTTCTTTAAGACAACAGATAGGTACAGCTATCTTCCCATATATAGCGGCCACCATCCAACGTGGCTGCGTAATATCCCAAAAGGCCAATTAATGCGGATCAAAAGAAATTGTACTAATGAGACTGACTTTTTGGAACAATCTCAAATCGTTAAACATAGATTCATCACAAAAGGCTATAAACCGGAAGTTTTGGAGAAAACTATAGATGAGATTAGTTTGATACCAAGGGAGGACCTTCTGAAAGATAAGGAGATCACACCCAATAACCAAGATGACCACCAATATGGCTTTATCACCAACTTCCACTCCCAATATAGGGAAGTGGAAAATATTTTTTATAGTCATTGGCATATTTTATGTATGGATAAAACGCTAAGTAAGGTAATGCCACCAGCACCGAAATTCATCTACAGAAAGGCCCCAAGTATAGGGGACAAGATCGTGAAAAAGATTTTGGACCCTCCCAGCAGACCGCCCACCTTTTGGGACCAAAAGGGCTTTTATGCGTGTAGAAAATGTCGGGCATGTAGAGAAATCAAGGAACCACTGAGAAAATTTGAATGGTTTATAGTTCCAACCAACAATAAGACGTTCCCTATAGATCACTTCATAACATGTAATACTAGTTATGTAGTATATGCTCTCATGTGCCCTTGTAATTTAATACATATAGGGAGAACCAAGCGGAAATTAAAATTTAGGATAGCAGAGCATATCCAGAATATTAAACAAGGGTTTAGAGAACACAGCGTCTCACTTCATTTCAGACGTGTCCACAATAGAGACCCTTCATACCTCAAATTTTGGGGCATTGAAAAACTGGAGCCATCTTGGCGAGGTGTTAATAAGGTTAGAGAGGTCTCAAAAATGGAAACCAAGTGAATATGCCTCACCGATAGTTTGGATCCGAAGGGATTGAACATAGAGGTGGACTTAAATTGTTTCATTAGTGACACTTGACAGATATATAGACTATATTAATCGGTTGTAGTATGTCTGCTGGACACTTAGATCCCATTTCTTCTGAGGGGTTGGGAGTGTACCTCTGACCAGGAGTTAAATATGACCCACCGTTTTGAGAGATGGGCCTACTCTTCTGGTTATTAGGTCATTTCCAGCCATTTAGTCTTTTGTGAATGACCATCGAGGGTATATAGCTACTCCTCCCAGTTCCTAGTCTGACCAATATATACTGTCTCTTAATGTGGATCATAATAAGATAAGTAGTAATTTATAATAATAAATCCCATTACAATCATATCTAGCCTAGTGGTCGTAATATGGACCCTATTCTTATATTTTAGCAAGAGTTAATCTGATAGGATTATGGAGCTTAAAGTTCATTTACATTATGAAATAACCTGCGTTTGTACAATTTTTTCACCCTCTTTGTGGATTGAAGTATGCAAAATGGAATTTTTTGAGGGGATTTTTCAAGGAATCTTTGTAACTCTGTTTTATTATTTATTATTATTATTTATTTTTTGATTAATTTATTTTATGATCAGTGATTTTTTGATCAATTTTTTATCCTTTGTTTTCTTTGATGTCGTCTAGTTCGTATTTTAACTTTTACGAATGAATTGATCGTTTGCCTGTATAATTATGGGTTTAGTATGCAAATATTATAAGCATATAAATTACCAAGTTACTGTATGAATATATCCTTAAGAGAAGTACCTATTGATAATGCCACCAAAATGATATATGATAGATCTGAAGTTTGGTAGGATGATTATCGTAAGGAATAATGGTCTATGGGAAGTTTAATTAAATATGTTTACATACGTATTTTATATGCACTATCGGAGCCTGGAGGTGATCAGCTTACCTGTATATTAAGGAATAATAGTTAATTTTATAAATTGTCACGATTGATATGTATAATAGTAAAGCATGGATAATAATATATCAAATTCAATATCTGTATATGCTTAACAAGCAGATATACGGACTATACATGAGAGCACTTGATTAGTAAATTGATGGCTCTATTTCAGCTGATCCCCGATGGGCGGGGACACAAATCCCTCCATCGCTCTGATAGTTTTTTAATGAGAGGTGCTGATCGTGGGGTCACGCCCTCCGTAGAAGTCGTGATGATAAAACGCGTCAGAGCATGACCCCACGACAGGAAGTGACGTCTGTGTTCCAGGACGCGTGGTGGAAGTGGTTATACACGCCGTGACTACAGCTGGAGCGGTGAGACGGCTTCACACTATACTGAGACACTCGCTATTTTAGGACTGTGATTCTGTAAGTACATTTTATACAAGGGGTTTGACAATAAAGCTTTTGAAACTGAGTGGCACTATGTTAAGTTTCTCTTTTATGGTTGAGTGATCAAACCAGAGGAGTCCCTGCCGAGTATAGATGCGGGCTGTATTAAAGCAATAGTCTGTGACCAAACCAGAAGAATCTCTGCCAAGTATAGATGCGGGCTTTATAAAAGTAATGTTCTGGTAAGCAGATCATTTACTGGGGGTGCCGCACGTGGTGTGAACATTTCATCTCTGGTGGTCGGTGACCTTACTTCCCGTATTAGTCTTTACTTGGATTGTCTGTGATTCTGGGACTTCCTGCACCCCTTGCTTTATGGACTTTTCTATGGACTTATAAAAAAAAGCGCTGTTACACACCTTTATTGTTACCTGAGTTGCAGTGCTATTTTAGTGTGTATAATTTATAAAGGGTTTCAACTTGGTAGCATATTTGAGTACTATTTTTTACATCCATGGTTTTAATTAGCCAGAATTTGTGAAAAAAAAAAAAAAAATCTATTTCCTGTTTTTTCTCCCAACTCCTGGTATGTTCTACTGCACCTTAACTGCTTGCCGACCGCTGATCGGCATTTGACGGCGACAGAGTGGCTGCTTAGCGCAAATCGCCGTCAAATGACGGCGGCTGTGAGATCGCGCCTAGTGAGCGCGCGCGCGCCGCCGGAGGCACGCTCACTGTGTTCGGGGAGGGCCCGGCTACCCGCGATGCCCCACTCGGAGTGAAAGAACGGAGGTCCGTGTAAGTAAACACGGACCTCCGTTCTGTGAGGGGGGGGGAAGGGCTGTGATCACAGCCTTCCTGTACATGGAGGCTGTGACCACTTCCCTTCGCCAGCTAGGGCAGTCCCCACACAGTTAGAACACGCCCAGGGAACATAGTTAACCCTTAGAGCGCCCCCTGCAGGTTAACCCCTTTACTGCCAATGGCATTTACACAGTAATCAGTGCATTTTTATAGCACTGATCTCTGTATAAATGCCAATGGTCCCAAAAAAGGTTTCAAAATAGTCCGACATGTCCGCTAAAATATCGCAGTACCGCTAAAAATCGCAGATCGCCGCCATTACTAGTAAAAAATAATAAAAAAAAAAACCCCAGAAATGAATTCTCATCATCCGTAAACGCGACCACTTTTGCGCAAGCCAATCAATAAACGCCGATTGCGATTTTTTTTATCACAAATATGAGGAAGAATATAAATCGGCCAAAACCGATGAAAAAAATGTTTTTTTATATTTTTTTTTTGGATTTGTATTTTAGGAAAAAGTAAGAAATTTGGGTTTTTTCGCAAAATTGTCGCTCTTCTTTTGTTTATAGTGGCGATCAGAAATGACGCAGCGGTGATCAAATACCACCAAAAGAAAGCTCTATTTGTGGGAAAAAAAGGACGCAAATTTCATTTGGGTACGTCGCAGGACCGCGCAATTTTCAGTTAAAGCGACGCAGTGCCGAATCGCAAAAAGGGCTCCAGTCCTAAAGCTGGAAATCCTTCCGGGGCTGAAGTGGTTAAACCCCAAGACCTCACTAAGTCCCAATTTAAGATGGTGACTTATGTCCTGATGGTGGCAAAGCAGACTATTGCGAAGGCCTGGAAAAAGCACTTTGTATATTTTGCAGAGGCTCATCAATGGATTGACACTTTATCAGAGAAGTTCACTAGTATCCTATTGGCCACGTAACAGAAATTTTAAGCTATGGACTCCGTGGATAGAATATGGTCATCCTTGACTACATATAGAAAGTTATAGCAAACTTTGGGGCTCTAAGCTTGGGTGTCCTTATCGTCCCCCCTTCTCCTGTATTCCCTTCTCTACTGGCTCCCTTTCCTACTCCACTCTAATTTTTTTCACTTTTGTTGCAGAGAGGTCTTCATCTGTTTTCTTGTCTTTGTTTCAATACAAACCATGCTATCTAAGGTTCTTCTGCACAATAATTTCTTTGCTGCTGTGCAACTTCCCAGTTAGGCCCCTTTCACACTTGTGCGACCTGAAAGTCGCATGATTTTGACACGATTGTACAGCAATTTTTTCCCGCGATTTTTATGCGACTAAGCAGATCCTGTGTAATCTTGAGGTCTATGGAACTCAAATTGCATCCAAGTTGGACCAAACTAGTGCAGGGACTACTTTGAAGTCGCACAGATATAAATGGTACTCATTGGAAATCATGGGGTATGACTTGTCATGCGACTTTGCAGTCCCATTTTCGCAGGACAAGTCACACAAGTGTGAAAGGGGATCATTTTTAAATCCCCAACTCCCTTTATTTTCCACTTTCAAACTAGCAACCATGTTTTCAAATGGTCCTGTATACTTATTGCTAGATAGTGTACTGTTTACATTTACTTGTCACTTCTAGCTATGACTTGTACTTTGGAATAATGCAATAAAAATGTATTGAAAGTGAAAAAATTTGAGCACACCACAAAGGTAACCTTACCTTTAGAGAAGTTAATTCCTAACTTAACAAATCTCTTATATCTCAAATAGGCTTCAATATAGTACTGATTCTAAATATTTTGGCAAACTGCAACAAAGATTTTGTAAATTTTCTTACATGCAAAAATAAAGTAAAAAAATACTTAGCTTTAACATACTTTAGCTTCAGCTCAGTACGCGTACCAAGATCAAAAGACAACTGCTGGATGAGAGATAACAGGACAGGCTGGGTAAGCGGACATGGGTGCTGTCCAAACACTTGTTGGGAATCCACTGTTTCACAAACATACAGAATCAGATTCAAATCTGAAGCAGTTAGAGCCTGTCAAAAAACAAACTGTTATAATCACTACCAAATATTAATGTTTTTCTACAGTTCTGATATTTCTCTGTAGATCTAGTGACAAAATAATTATATCTACTGTATATACACATGCATACACACACGGTGTGTGTGTGTATATATACACAGTACCTCACAAAAGTGAGGACACCCTCACATTTTTGTAAATATTTTATTATATATTTTCATGTGACAAAACTGAAGAAAGGACACTTCACTACAGTGTAAAGTAGTGAGTGTACCGCTTGTATAACAGTGTAAATTTGCTGTCCCTCAAAATAACTCAACACACAGCCTTTAGTGTCTAAACGGTTGGCAAGAAAAGTGAGTACACCCCTAAGTGAAAATGTCCAAATTGGGCCCAATTATCCATTTTCCCTCCCTGGTGTCATGTGACTCGTTAGTGTTACAAGGTCTCAGGTGTGAATGGGGATCAGGTGAGTTAAATTTGGTGTTGTCGCTCTCACTCTCTCATACTAGTTACTGGAGGTTCAACATGGCCCCTCATGGCAAAGAAGTCTCTGAGGATCTGAAAAAAAGAATTGCTGCTCTACATAAAGATGGCCTAGGCTATAAGAAGATTGCCAAGACCCTGAAACTGAGCTTCAGCACGGTGGCCAAGACCATACATCGGTTTAACAGGACAGGTTCCACTCAGAACAGGCCTCGCCATGGTCGACCAAAGAAGTTGAGTGCATGTGCTCAGAATAATATCCAGAGGTTGTCTTTGGGAAATAGACATGAGTGCTGCTAGCATTGCTGCAAAGGTTGAAGAAGTGGGGGGTCCGCCTGTCAGTGCTCAGACCATACAAAGTGTCAATATTTTGTGTGGCCACCATTGTTTTCCAGCACTGCCTTAGCCCTCATGGGCATGGAGTTCACCAGAGCTTCACAGGTTGCCACTGGAGTCCTATTCCACTCATCCATGACGACATCACAGAGCTGGTATTGTTAGAGACTTTGTGCTCCTCCACCTTTCGTTTGAGGATGCTCCACAGATGCTCAATAGGGTTTAGGTCTGGAGACATGCTTGGCCAGTCCATTACCTTTACCCTCAGCTTCTTTAGCAAGGCAGTGGTCGTCTTGGAGGTGTGTTTGGGGTCGTAATGTTGGAATACTGCTCTGCGGCCCAGTTTCCGAAGGGAGGGGATCATGCTCTGCTTCAGTATGTCACAGTACATGGCATTCATGGTTCCCTCAATGAACTGTAGCTCCCCAGTGCTGGCAGCACTCGTGAAGCCCCAGACCATGACACTCCCACCACCATGCTTCACCGTAGGCAAGACACACTTGTCTTTGTACTCCTCACCTGACTGCTGCCACACACACGCTTGACACCATCAGAAGCAAATAAGTTTATCTTGGTCTCATCAGACCACAGGACATGGTTCCAGTAATCCATGTCCTTTGTCTGCTTGTCTTCAGCAAACAGTTTGTGGGCTTTCTTGTGCATCATCTTTAGAAGAGGGTTCTTCTGGGATGACAGCAATGCAGACCAATTTGATGCAGTGTGCGGCGTATGTTCTGAGCACTGACAGGCTGACCCCCACCCCTTCAACCTCTGTAGCAATGCTGGCAGCACACATACGTCTATTTCCCAAAGACAACCTCTGGATATGACACTGAGCACTCAACTTCTTTGGTTGACCATGGTGAGGCCTGTTGTAAGTGGAACCTGTCCTGTTAAACCACTGTATGGTCTTGGCCACCATGCTGCAGCTCAGTTTCAGGGTCTTGGCAATCTTCTTATAGCCTAGGCCATCTTTATGTAGAGCAACAATTCTTTTTTTCAGAACCTCAGAGAGTTCTTTGCCACGAGGTGCCATGTTGAACCTCCAGTGACCAGTATGAGAGAATGAGAGCGATAACACCAAATTTAACACACCTGCTCCCCATTCACACCTGAGACCTTGTAACACTAACGAGTTACATGACATCGGGGAGGGAAAATGGCTAATTGTACCCAATTTGGAAATTTTCACTTAGGGGTGTACTCACTTTTGTTGCCAGCGGGTTAGACATTAATGACTGTGTGTTGAGTTATTTTGAGGGGACAGAAAATTTACACTGTTATACAAGCTGTACACTCACTACTTTACATTGTAGCAAAGTGTCATTTCTTCAGTGTTGTCAAATGAAAAGATATAAAATATTTACAAAAACGTGAGGGATGTACTCACTTTTGTGAGATACTGTATACACACACATATATACATACACACAATGCTCAGCATAAATGGGTACACCTCTTTTGAAAAGTAAGATTTTAATCAATCTCTCAATGAACGCAAGAACAATTTCCAAAATTTTGACAAACCTTTGAGTTTTATAGAACATTTGTTTAGCTCATTACATGAAAGGTTAAGATTACAAAATCTTCAGTTTTACTCAAATTAGTTGATACAAAAATGAATACACCCCACAAAAAAACGACTACATCCAGTATTTTGTATAACCTCCATGAGTTGTAAGGACAGCACCAAGTCTTCTAGGCATAGAAAGAACAAGCTGGCGACACATTGCAACATCTGTCTTTTTCACCTCTTTTAGAGCTTGGATGCTGGATGGAGAGTGATGCTCAACTTGTCTCTTCAGAAAGTTCCATAGGTGTTCGATTGGGTTCAGATCAGGAGACATACTTGGCCATTAATCACTTTCACCCCATTCTTCTTCAGAAATGCAACAGTGACCTTAGATGTGTGTTTTGGATCATTGTCATGTTGAAAAATTACACAACGACCGGCAGTTCCAGCTTTGTTAAATTTTTGTATCACTTTTGCTATAGTATTCTTTGATTGATGAGTAAAGCTTAAAGGATCTTCTTGTAGCCTGAAACTTTCCTGCGTAAAGAAATGATTTTCTTTCTAAGGACTAGTGACATTTCTCTTCCATGTGGTGCCATTGCTGACAGCATGAAAGGGGAAGGGGTTTTCTTAATTAACACCCTTTTATAATCAACTGTCTGCTGGACACCTGTTTAATGAATAATTAAGACTCGCTTGTAGCTGAATTTTGTTAATTAGGATTTTGTGGTTTAAAATTTAGCTTAGCTCCTAAACCTTTCATTGAGGTGTACTCAATTTTGCAATTTGGTCTTGAATGAATTTGTTAGGACAAATACTTTTTTGTGTGTGCAAATTAACAAATCTTGGTTGCAATCAATGGCCATTTGAGGGTGTATTTTGTAGTATAGTGTCCCATAGAAAATGTTGATTCTGAATGAAAAGTAAAGGTTTTCTGACAAATCTGTTGGGGTGTACTCATTTATCCTGAGCTATATATATATATATATATATATATATATATATATATATATATATCTCCTCAGTATATCCTTGTTATCTGTACATGATGAAAAAGACCACGAGAAAATCGAAAAAGAAGAGTTGGACTCTGGATAGGAACTGCTGCTAAAGTACAACTTTTTTTATTTTGGATAGAAAGGGAAGAATATGACTCAGATTAGTATTTTTGCCATAGCCAAAAGTGAAAAACAACCATCCACAGATAGGGAACTCCTGGTTGTCACCTGAACAAGGGTCCCCATTTGGAATTCTATCTCACTTTTACTCTTTTGGTGAATAGGTAAAAAGGAAAAGTAGAGAGGGTTAATCTCCCTAAATGGAGGCACAGGCCGCAAAATCCTAAAGGATGCTGCAATCATGCTCTACCACTTCAAAAACTAAAAACAAGAGGAATTTTGACTTATCTGTAAATTTTATATCTTGGAGTACAGTACAGGATGCAGGCTGGGTGCCTTAACTATTACCATACCCCACGCCTTGAGTCCTCAGTTTTGTAGTAAATTAGTTAGAGTAAACAAGGAATAGAAGGCAGGGTGGTTTGTGTCATGTGCTGTACTCCCAAGAAACAGAATTTACAGGCAAGTCGAAACTCCTCCTTGGAGTACAGGATACCGGGTGAGTATAAATAGACACTGGAATGACCCCAAGCAATGAATGAGAAAAATGGACAATCACTAGGCAAGCAGGACTGTGCCAACAGGAGCCATAACAGGGATCAACAGACCTAACCAGAGTGCCGCTGCAAGAACCTTCCGGCCAAAAGCTCCACCTGGAGAAGATTGGACATCTGCCTAGTTTTACTTTGAGAAGGTATGAATGGAGGACCTGCCTTACAAAGATGGGCTACAGAGAACTGGTGCCAAAATGCCCCAGAACTCTGACTGATCTGGCAGAGTGGGCATGTAAAAGTGCAGAAGGAGTCCTTGAGACTGTAAGCTCTGGCGAACGGCTGTCTTATCTATCGAGCATTGGTAGACTTGGAAGCAGGATGTCCCTTGCAAGGTGCTATGGATAGGATACATTGGGAGTCTGTCTTCCTGATGGAAGCTGTGGCTTTGAGGTAGATGTTATGATTTTGACTATGTCCAGGCAATGAAAAGCAATTTCCTTTGTGTGCTTTGGAGCAGGGCAAAAGATGGTATGACTATGTCTTAATTGAGATGAAAAACTGAAACCACCTTATGAAGAAAAGAAAGGTCTTTGGAGTAGGATCATCTTGTCATTGTCTTCTTACAAGAGATGGCCGACAAATCAGACACATGTCTGACAGACACAATAGCAACCAAATAGGCCACTTTGGAGAGGTCATTTAAGAGCATATCCCCAATAGGTTCAAAGGGTGGTTTCTGCAGAGCAGAAAGAACCAAACTGAGATCCCAAGGAAGCAGAGTGTGCTACAAAGGTAGCTTGATGTGAGCTATCCCTAGAAGAAAAGTTTTTACAATAAAAAGTTAAGCCAAAGGTCTTTGCAAAAGAATGGACAAGGCTGAGACCTGTCCTTATGGAATGCTTAAGGCCAAGTTCTGGTCAAATCCTGAATGTAGAAATGCCAGAATTTGAGGCTCAGGGTAATCTCTGGCATTGGAGTGCCTGTGTTCATACCAGCAATGAAGGAATTCCAGGTGCTATAATAGAGCTTTCTAGAAGTGGATTTTCTACCTTTCAGCAAGGTAGAAGTGACAGACTCTGAGATCGCTCTGACTCTTAAGAACTGGGCTTCATTAGTCATACTGTTAAAGCCAGAGACTGAGAAACATGAGAGAACAGAGGGATCTAAAAAAACTAGGTCTAGTCTGTTATGGAGAGGCCGGGGATCTTCTCTTAGTGGTCTGTGTACCAGGTTCTTCTGCACCAGTTTGGTTCAATAAGAATCACTGGCTGCTTCTTTTTGGAGTGAAGGCATAGATTAGCCTGAACAAAGACCAGGGAATTATCAAGGCATCAAAAGCCTGCACAACAGAGTCCTTGGGCCTGGTCACAGACAGAGGTAGTTTGTTTTTGAATCTATAGGCCGAATATCTAAATTGAGGTCCCCCGTCTCCGACATTCCAGGTTTAAGATTTCAGAGTGAAGGGCCCATTCCCCTTGAGCCAGGTGGTGGTAGCTGACATAATCCTCTTTCCAGATGTCCATTCCTGGGGTGTGGACTGCAGAGATCTCTGAACAGTGAGACTGTCCATGCGATATCCTGGCTTGCTTCCCTAAAGGCTGCATGACTCCTGGTGCTTCATTGTTGATCAAATTAGGCCAAAGTCTGATTGCCACAGACCGGGTGGTCCAATACTGCAGAGCCATCATTATTTCTCAGAGCTCTAGGACGTTGAATGGGAGCATGTTTTTTGCCAATGACCTTGTGACTTGGACCACGAGGGACTGGAACACTCCTCCCACAGAATTTAGACTGACATCTGCTGTTATCGCTTTCCAGCAATAAAGGAAGGGAAGACTCCCTATTGTTAAGGGTGGGCTGGTTATCCACCAAGCCAAGAAGTTCCTTTCTTGGCTGGACAGGAGCATGGGGAGGTAGAGGAGTATGCTTTTTTCACGTTGACTAGATGTTGTATGGGAGAGGTCTTGAATAGAGCTGGGCAAATGGCAGACTCGAAGGAGTCTGCCATGGGGCCTAGAAATCTTATGGAGAATCTCATTGTTGGACGATTCTTTGACCTAAGAGTATGAGCTCTGAGAGAAAGCTTTTCTTCTCTGGAAGAAAAACCTTTGCCTGTGATGTGTCCAGGACCAGATCCAAGTATTCTAGGCTGGGGAGCAAGTTTTTGGAAAATGATCACCCAGTGGAAAGCCTGGAGCATCTTAATTATGCTGTAGATGTTTGTAGACAGCTGGAAAGGAGATGAGGCCTCTAGAAGATTGTCCAGATAGCCTGTGATGGGTGGCCCCGATATCTGAGAAGGGCAAAAAGGTGCTAGAACCTTTATAAATACTCTGGGAGCAGAGGAATAGGCCAAAAGGTTGTGTAAAAAACTGGAAATTATAATTTTCCACTGCAAAGAACAGAAAACACTGATGAGGTAGATAAGTGGGAATATACAGATATGCATCATGGATGTTAACAGGTATCTGTTAGGTCCAGAATAGGAAGAATACCCCCACATTAGGCTTTGGTACCATGAACAGGTTTGAATAGAATCCTTTGAACCTATCCTGTGGGGGTATTGGCACAACTATTTCCAGGCACAAGAGATGGTTTGGGGCATTCTAGAAATCTGACCCTGATCTGTCCTTGGGCAGATATTTAGTAATTTGAGAGAATAAAGTGGTGAGGGGGTAGAGTTTTGAACTCTATTTTGTACCCATTTGAGACAACTGACTGAATCCCCAGGTCTGGGACGTCTGGGACACAGGGAAAGGCACACTGTAACAGACGTCCCCCATTCTTAGGAGCGAGGGCACCGCTTTATTGGGAAGAAAGCTTTGGGGAAGATTTGATTAGCTTTGTGTCTCAAGACTTACAATGAAAGGAAGGGCTGAACTTAGGTTTGGAAGTTGAACCCTGAATACCGCAATTAGGTGCTCTGCGTTTTGAAGAGGTAAAGGCTTCTTCTGTGACATCTTTATGAATTTGTCAAGTACCTCACAAAAAAATTGTTCCTTAAAAAAGGACATAGGTATGAGGTGTCTTTTATAGGAAGCTTCGGCTGTCCAGGCTTTTAGCCACAAGTTTCTGTGCATGTCAACAGATATTAAAGCCATTCTGCAAATTTCTTTCATTACTTGTTCTAAGGGACCACAGAAGAGCAGAGGAGAGCAGAGGAGAAGATAAATGCTCAGTAAGGCACAGTCCTCAATGCCCTAGCTCGGTTAGCTGCAATTTGACAGACAGAAATCACAGCAATAGCGGATTGCAGAGCTGGGCTTGCAAGTGTAAAGACAACCTATAAGAGTGTCCAAAACTTTCTATGTGCAAAATCTTTAAACAGAGAAACATCTTCAATTGATACAGTGACGTGTTTAACATTGAGACAGCAGGATCAACTAGTGGAACAGCCCATTCATATATATTTTTTTTTTTTTAATGGAATGACTTTTGGAGGAGTTGAAAAGCTTTTCTGGATTGACCCAACCTTCATTGCCCATTTTATTTGTTCATGAAGAGGGAATGTCTTTTTAGATTTTTCAGGTCTCTTTGTACCTAAGGAGCAATGCGAGATGGAGGAAATCAAATGCGCCAGCGTAGAGGCTTTTCCACACAGCAAAAGTGAGCATATCCACATAAGCAAACATATTGTGTGAAGTTGCAACTTGAGGTGTACAGGAGCCTGGGGGTGAGAAATCTTCTACAAATGGCTAAAACCACCTCCGGGTTCTCTTCATTCATTTCTAAGTTCACCTCTTATAGGTAGAGACAATGGACCTGGAGAAGGCTTTTACAGAGATGGCTGCATCAAAGTCGTTATTTGAGAAATTGTGACATACAGTGCCTTGAAAAAGTGTTCATACCCCCTTGAAATTTTCCACAATTTGTCATGTTACAACCAAAAACATAAAATGTGTTTTATTGGGATTTTATGGGATAGACCAACACAAAGTGGCACATAATTGTGAAGCGGAAGGAAAATGATAATTGGTTTTCACATTTTGTTTTTTAACAAATAAATGTGAAAAGTGTGGTGAAAATTTCAAGGGGTATAAATCATTTTTCAAGGCACTGCAGTTACAGAAAAATCTGTCTTTGACAGATTGCCTGAAATGGAAATAGAGTTGGATAAAGAGACCAGAATATAAACTGGCTCGTGCTCCAATGCAAAGGAAGCATTGGCACTCTGAGGTCCAATGTTGGCCGGGCTTTAGGCAGAGCTAATGTTAGCTCGTCTTAGCCTGGTTTATCCCATAGCTGCGCCTGAGTACACAAGAACCTGGGTTTAGACCAGCCTATATCAAAGTCCATGTCGCAAAAGGGTGGGAGAAAACACCAGAGTACCTTACTATGGCTCTAGGCCAGTGGTTCTCAACTCCTGTCCCCAGGACCCACTAACAGTCCAGGTTTGTAAGATAACTGAAATACATCACATGGGATATCATTTGCTGCTCAGCAATTATAGTATTCTAGTCTGCATCTCCCCAAGGTAATACTTAAAATCTGGCCTGTTCATGGGCCCTGAGGACAGGTGTTGAGAACCACTGCTCTAATCAGTAGTGGTGGTAAAGTGTGCAACCAGTGGTGTAACACCTGGTCATGCACTTGAGAAAAAACTTTGAATGGTTGAGTTGGAGTATGAAAAGTTTACACTGTAACGTGAATACACTCTAAGCACGACCGTTGTTTTTACAGTAACCATCAGATACAGGGGGACCCTGTCCTATCTGTCCATGTCAATGGACCCTATATGGAGTGTCCAGGCTTTACCTGTCACGGTGGACATACTCTGCTTAGGAGACTTCAGGGTCTCAGTTGACCCCAGAGTCGCCCTGTGGCTGACTACACACATTGCATAAAGTGCCGAGGTGTGCGCCTGTGCATGATCCAGTGTGCAAAACATTACAGGCCCACATACGGATTGGGTTTTTTCCAAGGATGCAGTGATCTGGATGTACTGTTTTTGTACTGTACTGTTTGAAGAATCCAAAGATAAAATAAACTAGTTAAACAGAGTGATTTCTCTGTAACGGAAAGAGGTCTATTACCCTCAGAGACTAACAAAAAAAATGCAGACTAGGGCAGGGTTTTGGGGAGGGAGCCCCAGGGGGGTATGGTGTCCTCAGAAGCTTGCCAGTGTCCAATTACTCAGCCTGTGTCCTGTACTGCACAATTAAGATGTATACGATACATATTTGATTGGACCACTGGTGACTTCCTATCTCCCTATTCTATCCCCAGAGTAACCTTACGGGTTCAGTTTAGAAAAGAATAGATTGCATTAAATTATAGGAAGCAGCTATAGATTGCATGATACTCAGATTATATTTACATTGTGTTCGACTTATACAATTATTAATACAAGGATTTTTATAGTGATCATAAAGATGAATAGATCATATTAGACAGTATATACCTGCTGGAAAGCTTGATTTAGGTGACCTTGCTGCAGAAGTTGCAATATGTGCGTCTGTTGTGACTGAAAGTCAAAATGGGAGGATGGTATTGGTGTTCCAGCAGCAGATCGCATTGCATGCATAATGCTCGAGGTGACGGCTGCTTGCTGCTCTTTCATAGCATGGTTTACTTCCTCCTTTATTATCCTTTGGACATGGTTTAGGATAGAATCCTGCATGCTGCAAATAAAGCCAGTGTTTTTAATTATAACATTTTTAAGTGATAAATTATTCTCTGATAATCTTTCATATGTTAACTACTATAAAAAAAAAATATATATATATATATATATATCTATATATCTATATATATATTAGGACATTATCAGGGCTTGACAAAACTAGGCATCGGCATTCAAGCTGTCACTTTTAGATTTTTTATCTTATCACGCACTTGCAACATACGACTGGTCAGCAAGCAATTCCCAAAGATGTAATAAATACTGGGAAAAAAGCTTATGGCATGTATGTGTGCTGAAGCTCATGGAAACGAAAAGAAAGATGCCTGCTGCCTGGGTATATTGCAGACACAAAACACAGATAAAAAAAGAAAGGAAAATAATCTAGCATGCAGACATATTGTGATCCTGGTACAACACTTCTAATGAAAAGAAATCCACAATTTGTCACGCTCTGGACCTGATCATAATCCTAACAAAGTGATTGTAAAGTCTTGTTTTTTTCCCTTATAAAACTAACAAACATGTTATACTTACCTGCTCTGTTGCAGTGGATTTGCACAGAGCAGTCTGGATCCTCCTCATCTCGGGTCCCTCTTTGGCTCTCCTGGCCCCTCCCTCCTGTACAGTGCCCCCACAGCAAGCAGTTTGCTATGGGGACACCAGAGTAAATCATAGTTCCCTGTGTCCATTCAGACATGGAGCCCTTACCCGACCCCGCACCCTCTCTCCCGATTGGCTAGCTGACTTTGATGGACAGCAGCGGGAGCCAATGGCGCCGCTGCTGTATCTCAGTCAATCAGGAAGGAGAATCTCGGACGGCTTAGACATTTATGGACATCGCTGAACAGAGAGGGACTTCAGGCAAGTGTTAGGGGGGATGCTGCACACATAAGACTTTTTATCTTAATGCATAGAATGCATTAAGATAAAAAAAAAAACCTTCTGACTTTACAACCCTTTTAAATGTATTTTTATTGTAAGAGTAGTGGAAGCCTTGTGAAACAAAATCCACTTCAAGATAAAGCACTATATAGTACTAATGGATTATTTTCTGTAATAAGAACAAGCTGGAAGCATCCAAGCATATAACATTTCATTTACAAGACATACACAGCCCAGTCACATGAGGGTTCAACAATAATAATTCACAAGGTACAATACTAGTCGAGTAAGTACTTATTAACAGAAGATAAAAGAAGATCTAAGTCCTAGTGAAAATCAATAACATCAACAGAGAGCAGGAATATAGTCTTTATAATAAGCAACTACCCTAATGTGAGGTGTCCGAGTCAGCCATGGTTCCCACTGACCTGTTTCGTAAGAGAATCGTGATTAGGTGATAGACACAAACCATAGGTGGATAGAATCAACTCTTGCAAAGATTTGTTTAAAGGGGAGGATAGACAACTTTGAATATATGCTATTGCCCATTCTGCGGCCCCCAAAGTGGTATTCGTTTATGGTATCCTATTGGGATTGCAGGAAAAGGAAAATACAATAGAAAGCGGGCTAATTTAAGGTACAGCATATTAGTCCATTGATTTAGGATACATGCCTTATTGTTTTTTATAAAGAGTCTGGACATATGGGCTATTGCAGAAAATACAAGGTACCGGTTTCTGGACAGCCTCTAAAGCAAGGTGCGTCAAACCCTGGATATATAAAATATAGCCTATGAGTTGGATACCACTAAATCACCACTGATATTGGTAAAAATTAATTGTCACTGTGAAAGGGATAAAGTAGTGTCACTATTCTGTTCCAAACTAACATACAAGTATAAATGGTAGGCAGGGGAGATACATCAAAGCGGAGTTCCACCCAGAATTTTTTTTTTTTTTTTTGGCATCCACTCTTTTAATACTAAATAGATGTAACCTTTTGTTTCCTTACTTTCAAACTGCCTAGCAATGACATATATTCTTTACTCACAATTTAGTTTCTCTCACTGCTGGATTTTTCCATTTAAGGTGAGGGCAACTGAAGCCCCCATTCTGGGTCTCCTGTCATCTCATCCTGAAAGTAGTGCATGGTGGTTAACCATCATGCACTCCTCGATCCGCCTTAAATCATGTCATTTCCTGTCTGGAAATAACACGATTTTACATTACAGGGAAGCCCACTGACTCCTGGGAAATGACAAGTCACATCTCCCAGGAGGCCAGGCGAAGCAGGAAGTAAAAAGGAGCCTAGGACCAAATAGGGGCAGATTACAGAAACCACCTAGCAACAAGCGACTTAGGGTGAGTATAAATGTAAAAAAATGTTCTGGGTGGAACTCCGCTTTAAGGTTGTGATATCAAGCCCTTAGCCTTAGAGGGGTCTGTGAATAGCTTCTTAAATGTAGTGCAAGGTGAAGGGAAGTTGGATTACCCAAAAATGTGAACAAGGGCATTGTTCTGGAGATCAGTCTAAATTTAGAGTGTATAAGCTCCAGAGAAACAATGGGGTTTGATTAAGGGTCGACCGATTATCAGTGCGGCTATCGGCGGAGATATTCACTTTTTTTTGACAAATGGGTATCAGTTAAAAACGTACTGATATTACCGATATTGCTTCAAGGGCTTGTACCAGGGTGATGCATGCAGCTGCAGGACGGTCAGCTTTCATGTAATAACTGATGCAACTAATGAGCCGCTCAGCCATTACAAGCATCGGGAGGGGACTCCCACCCCCCCTCCCGCCTCTCTGCCCGGGTCTTCCGTTCCACCAGGAGGCCCGAGCGACCAGCTGCCATGTCCGCCGGCTGGCCGGAGACCATTCGGTCTCGGATCTAGTAACCCGGTCCCACCAATGGTATCCAGGAGTGCCTACAAATTAAGAAGCAATATAATAAAATGTCATGTGCATACATGCTCAGTTTAACTTTTTTGTGGCCAATAATATCTACTTTAACCACTTCAATATTGAGCACTTTCACCCCCTTTCTGCAAAGGCCAATTTTCAGCTTTTAGCGCTGTCGCACTTTGAATGACAATTGTGCAGACATGTAGCACTGTACCCATATGAAATTTTTATAATTTTTTGGAGACATATAGAGCTTTCTTTTGGTGGTATTTAATCACCACTGGGTTTTTATTTTTTTTTTTGCTAAACTAAAAATGACTGAACATTTTGAAAAAAAACATTTAGATGATAAAATTTTGCAAATAAGTCATTTTTCTTCTTCACTAATAGGCACTGATTATCAGTGTAAATGTGCTCTGACAGCCTTCCCGGTTATATTGGCTCTCCTTTCCTCACACAATGACACAGTTGATCACTGTGATTGGCCCTTAACCATGATCTGTGATTAGCTGTGTCCAAAGGATACAGTCATCACAGAGTTCCCCCGATGCACGCCCCATGGGGCATGTGGGAGTGGTATTCTGGAAGGATGTTCGTGGACACCCTCCCAGAACAAGAGAGCCTCACTGTAGCCATCTTTCGGCTATGGCATGGTACTGTGGTGGTTAATACTGCTAACTTTTACAGCTATAGTTAAGGACTCCATAGCAAGGGCAAACATGAACGGGAGAGGGGAGAGCCCTGTCTGTTTCCCCTAACCAAATGGGTAGTTGAGTAACAACATGCAATCTGGATTCGAGTTCTAGGGTAGATAATACATGGCTGAAAACCCATTCAGAAAAGCACTTCTAAATCAAATTTCCCTATAAAGGCATCCAGGTATGACAGTCACTGTGTGAAATGCCTTATTGTACATCTATAAAATAAATTTTACTAAAAGCCAGCCTAATGTTATCTGAAATTTGCCTACCAGGAATAAAGCCTGTTTGGACAGGCAAAATCACTGAGGGCAGAAGCGGCTAGTCTGTTTAAGAGAATTTTACTAAACAGTTTAACCACTTCAGCTCCGGAAGGTTTACCCCCCCCTTTCCTGACCAGTCCATTTTTTGTGATACTGAGTTGCTTTAACTGACAATTGCGCGGTCGTGTGACACTGTACCCAAATACAACTGATGTCCTTTTTTCCCCACAAATAGAGCTCTCTTTTGGTGGCATTTGATCACCTCTCAGGTTTTTATTTTTTGCGCTATAAACAAAAAATGACTGACAATTTTGAAAAAAAAAACAAAAAAAAAACCAGTATTTTTTACTTTCCGCTATAAAACCCATCAATTTAGGCAAATATGTATTCTGCTATTTGTTTTTAGGTAAAAAAATCAAAATAAGCGTATATTGATTGGTTTGCGCAAAAGCAATAGTGTATACAAACTATGGGTTAGATTTATGGACTTTTTATTTTTTTACTATTAATGGTGGCGATCAGCAATTTTTAGCGGGACTGCGACATTGCAGCAGACAAATCTGACATTGATGCTTTTTCGAGAACAGTGACACCAATACGGTGCTAAAAAAATGCACTGTCACTACGCTAATGACACTGGTAGGGAAGAGGTGAACATCAGGGGTGATCAAAGGGTTAACTGTGGGAGTGCTTTCTTACGGTGTGGGGAATGACCTAACTTAAGGAAGACAGAGATCTGTTTTCTTACGTAGTGGAAACACAAGATCTCTGTATTTCTTACTAACAGAACAGCGATCTGCATTGTTTACATAGGCAGACCCCGTTCTGCTCCTCTCGGAACAGTCGCTGGGTTTCCGGACCCGCTGATTGGCTCTCGCTGTGTCCCACGCGAGCCCAAGAGCAGATGAAAAAAATCAAAGGTACCTGATTTTGCGATTAAGGGCTGCCCTGCCGCAGTATATGTACGTGGGGCGGTGCTTAAGCGGTTAAGATCATTATTAAGAATTAAAATGGGAGGCTATAAAGCAATCCTTCAGTGTGTACAAACGTGCGCAGAAACACCCTGGACAAAAGTGACCATCACTGCTCAAAGTGAAGAAGTCTCCGCATTCTATAACACCTCATTAATGAAAAAGAGGTCAATAAGCAATAATTTGAAATTGGTGTGATTTGTATAGTTCTCTTTATTTTTTTTTTCAAGACAGAGGGTAACTCCCGGTCCTGTGACAGTAATCTCTCATTTTTAAAATTCCTTTCACCTCCCCTTTATACTTGGCTTTGTTTCTTATTGTTTTTTTTCCCCTACCCTTTGGATGTCACTCAAGATTTGCTCGTACAGCACCAATGGGCTTAAAAACCAATCTAAGCAGGGTCAAATCCTGTTTTCCTTGCATGAATCCAAAGCGGATATTGTTCTCTTCCAAGAGACCCACTTTCGCTCTGATCGTACCCCACTCTGTAATCATCTGCATCAACTAGGTGGTTCCATAGCACTTTTCCCTCTTTCTATTAACCCTCTGAAGCATGCTTTTGAACTCGACGATTGAGATCTGTTCCTCCAGTTCAAGCTCTGAGGCAAGACCTTCACAGTTGGCTGTGCAAACCAAATCAGGTTTCTGCTCGGGACCCATTACCTTCGCTGCCTTGCAGATTTTGTGGAAGGCAAAACTCTAATGAGAAGCAATTTTGATTCGACCCTTCCATAAATGCACTATAGCCAATTGAATTTTTCTAAAATGCAATTCTGACTACCACTTAATTGATCTCTGACAGAAACTATACCTGAAAGATAGAAGACAGCAGGTTGGATTAGATCTTCGCCAATCATCACGTTATGGAGTGGAACCCCTTAGTTGATATTGGGTCCTTTGTGTGGTCTGATCACTCTCCCTTATTCCATACCATGGAAATTCCCCAGGTTCCTTGTTCAGAATGGAGCTGGATCTTAAAGTGCTTGTAAACTTTGTGTGTTTTTTTTTTTTTTTTAATAAAAAACATGTCATACTTACCTACTCTGTGCAATGGTTTTGCAGACTGGCCCCGATCCTGCACTAATGGGGTTCCTTCGCGGTGTTCCTGGCTCCTCCCCGCATCGAGTGCCCCCATGGGGAAGCGCTTCCCTGGGGACACTCGTGCGGGCGCGCTCCCAAGTCTTGCTGCTGCGTCCATTGACACAGACAGCTGACAGCTCGGACCTGCCCCCCGCGTCATTGGATTTGATTAACAGAGGTGGGAGCCAATAGCTGCGCTATCAATCTATCCAATCAGGACTGGAGCGGATGTGCTCGTCCCTGGCGCGGGAAAGACAGGGCTCAGGTAAGTAAAACAGGGGCTCTGGGGGGCTGATACACTAAAGGAGCTTTTTCACCTTAAAGCAGTTGTCTACCCATTAAAAAAAAAAATAAAATAAAGCCTGCAAGACAATAGTATAATGAGCTAGTATGCACCGCATACTAGCTCATTATGAAATACCTTGAAACGAAGATCCGACCGGGCTGCTTGGTCAGCTCTGAGGGAGCGGACATCTTACCTTGGATCTTGCTTCTGGGTACGTGGCTCCGGCGCTGTGACTGGCCGGAGCCGTGAGACGTCACTCCTGCGCATACGCGCGGGACTCATCTTTCCGGCAAGGTCCGGCCCTATTGCCGGGACATACACGGCGCATGCGCAGCATCTTGGAGAGGGAATATCTCCTAAACCGTACAGGTTTACCTGTAGGTAAAAGTACAAAAATTGGGTAGACAACGCTTTAATGCATAGGTGCATTAGGATGAAAAACCCCAAGGGTTTACAACCCCTTTAAGCAACACATTGCTAGTGGACCCAAGCTGTCATCGAACGATAGCTGATACTATCCATAATTTCCTATCTGACAATCGAAATGTATGACAGGGCCTCCTTACCCACCCAGTGTGAAGCATTAAAGTTGTATTGCAAGGGGTTTTCATCCAGTATGGCTCTATGTTTAGGAAAGAGTGATCCAAGGCAGCCCATGCATTATTTGTTTTTTTTTGTTCAATGGGGAAAAAAAAAAAAAAAAAAAAGGACTCAATTCCCCCATCCACACACCCAATATGGATGGGGGAAATCACTCCTGCTATGGTATTGTGTTCTGATAGCGGGGAAACTTTCTCACCATGAGAAAACACTGCTTGTTCAGGAAGAACTCGGTAGATCGACTTCTATACAACCAGCCTGCCAATACACAGAATGAAATGCGGCTAGTCCCTGCTGAAATTCCACACTCTGGCAACCCAATACAACTCAGCTCCCTCTCCCGAGCTGTTGGCGGATAGATCTGCTACAAAATCTTCAGTTTTACAGCTTTATATTATGCATAATAACTATTGGGTTAGCGCTCTTTCGGCAGATACCGTTGCGGAAACAAATGTGGTAGGCCTCTAGCACAAACCCAACATCCTCTTACCATGCAAACATACATTCCCACAGGGATGCTATTAGAAAAATCACGGGGCTTTGTAAAGCCTACCTGACGGCATCAACCCCCCCCTCCGAAAATTATATTTTCACTAAAATAGGATTTTTGACTTAGCGTGAAATCCTTTTCTCTGAGTTCATTGACGGACGCAGCCTCTATTCTTGACATGTGGGGTTTATGCAGCTTTCACTAGGAGTGGACTAGGCAGAACGAAGTTCAGCTCAAAGCAGACACAGCCCCTCCCAGGGGGCAGTCCTCACTTGGCATAACCCCTCCAGCCCTGCTCAGCAACTCAGTTTTTTATGCCTAGTGCAAGGAGTAGGACCTGGCTCCCTGCTGGGATCTGCGGTTCCCCATTCTATTTCTCATTTTTTCTTTTTTCATGAATTCTGATGAAGAATACAATCAAGTAGCCGGCTGGGTGACAGGCTGGATATCCTAGATCCAAGGAGTCTTCCCAGCGCAGCCGACGGATGCGAGCCGACCCTTAGCTGTACGTGGGGGGCGGCCGCGTCAGGCCTCGTTCCGTGCTTAGCGGCCGGCGGGTTAAACATCCCGCCAGCGCACCTAGGACCGGGCACCCAGTGTCCGTGTCACGGGTGCTGCGTGGCCGGCAGCTCCCCCCAAATAGGCGGGGTGGAAGGACTGCTTCGGAGGGCGGGGGTATAAGGGGGGGGGCGTGGCGGGTGGTGTCCCCCCTTTTTTTCCTCAGTATATAGGTGTTCTGCCTATCCTGCGGTTTGCACCCCCCTCCCCCACCCGGGGCTGTAGCTCTCCCTGCCTGCATGGGTCCCCCTGGATGGGCGGAGGGTGTGTAGCAGCCGCTATTTCCCTGTAGTCGGCATGTTTGTAACGGCCGCTGCATTCAGCCTCTAGTGCCTATGGTGGCCATTTTTGTGTGGTCTGCCGTATACTGGCTTAGATTGCTGGCTGGGTGGGCGGCCCTGCTTCTCTTGGTGCGGATACAGGCCGGAAGTGCGCTCCTGACACGTGGGGATCACAAGCAGAGGGACAGGCAGCTACTGCGGCACAGCTCCTGGGGCGGTGGGTGAGTCCTCCTGGGAACCTCTGGGGCCCTAGGACAGCGACTGTGGGGCGGTGTGGGACACACAAGTCCGGTGGTGTCTTCCGGAGGCTTCTCAGCCAGGGGTCTCCGATGGGGACCAGGCAGCGCTGGGACCAGTGGTTCCGCTGCACACTTTGGAGGGATACTTCTCCCGGGCAGAGCCGATCCGTGACCGCGGGGTAGCGAATAAACGGCCACCTCCTCCTCTGTCGAGGACTCGGTGCTGGAGGGGGGCTCTGCTGTGTCAGGGACCCCCCTGGAGCTGTCATATGGAGAACTCGGGGACCCCTCGGATGAAGAGGAGGGCCACCGCGGCTCGGGAACGGGCTCTGGTGGGCTCATTGGTCTCAGCAGTTCGCGAGACGCTGAAGCTGGGCCTGGCTGCGACTCCTGGGGTGCCGTACGCTTTTGGGCCTCATAAGCCGGCCCGGATGCCTAAGGTGATCCCCTATTTGTCGTACTTTGATCAGTTCATTTACAAGGAGTGGCTGCGTCCTCAGGGGTCTTCCGCCATGCCTAAACGTTTTTCTGTGCGCTGTCCCTTTGAGGGTACCCTGTTGCTGAAGTGGAAGTCCCCGACGGTGGACCCGTTGGTGGCTCGTCTGAACAAAGCGACCACTATTCCGATGTAACTTTCACTAGGAGTGGACTAGGCAGAACAAAGTTCAGCTCAAAGCAGACACAGCCCCTCCCAGGGGGCAGTCCTCACTTGGCATAACCCCTCCAGCCCTGCTCAGCAACTCAGTTCGTAGCAAGCAGTACAAACTCAACAGAAGAGGGGTGGGTGCTGTGTCCGTCAATGAACTCAGAGAAAAGTATTTTACGGTAAGTCAAAAAATCCTATTTCCTCAATCGTTCATTGATGGACGCAGCCTCTATTCTTGACATGTGGGGATGTCCCAAAGCAGTGTCACAACGAGGGGTGGGCAACAAGAATAACAGTACCCAACAAAAGAGTTCTCCGGGAGGTGCCAAACGCGCCTCACACCACCGCCTGCAAAACTTTGCGGCCAAAAGCAGCATTAGAAGAAGCTGCAACATCAACTCTGTAAAACTTGGAAAAAGTGTGCACCGAGGTCGAAGTGGCTGTCTTGCACACCTGAGAAACCGATGCCTGGTGTCGGAAAGCCCAGGAAGTACTAATCGCCCTGGTAGAGTGAGCCATGACCGGGAAGGGGGGCTCCTGGCCCCGAATAGCATACGCACAGGTCACCGTCTGTCGTATCCAACGGGAAATGGTGGCAGACGAGGCCGCCATCCCCTTGCATGGGCCATCCACCGCGACAAAAAGTGCATCGGACCTCCAAAACGAGGCCGTGGCTGCCAAAAACACCTGCAGAGCACTAACCACATCCAGGTAATGCAAATCAACTTCCTTAGGATGAGACGGGCGCGGACACAGAGAAGGGAGGACAATGTCGTCATTGATGTGAAACAAAGAGACCACCTTCGGTAAGAAGGAGGGATAGGGGCGCAAAACAGCCTTGTCCCTGTGTATGACCAAGTACGGGGACCTACAAGACAGAGCCGCCAACTCAGACACCCGCCTGGCGTATGTAATAGCCACCAGAAAGGCCACTTTCTGTGAGAGCAGTTGCAGGGAAATTTCCCTGATATTTTCGAAAGGCGCCTTCTGGAGCACAGAAAGGACCAGATTAAGGTCCCAAGGCGCCAAAGGTGACCGTACCTGGGGAGAGACATAACGAACCCCCTGAACAAAGGTACGAATCAGGGAATGCATTGCCAAGGGATGCTAAAAAAGAATCGCCAGGTCAGAAATCTGCCACTTAAGCGTGCTCAATGCCAACTTGTGATCTATGACTTGCTGAAGGAAGGCCAGCACCTGAGCCACCGAGAAGGAACGGGGGTTCCAACCCCCCGCCTTGCACCAAGCAATGTAAGCCTTCCAGGAGCGATGATAGATCTTCTGCGAAGTGGCCTTACGTGCCTTGAGCATAGTGGGAATGACAGACTCAGAGAGTCCCCTATCCTTTAACACCTGGGACTCAATAGCCAGGCCGTTAAAGCCAGCGAGGGTAAAGCAGGGTGCAAGATGGGTCCCTGTGAGAGTAGGTCCTCGCGAAATGGGAGCCGCCAGGGAACATCGACCACCATCCGCACCACGTCGCCGTAACAAGGACGCCAAGGCCAATCTGACGCTACCAGAATGGTTGAAATCCCTTCCGCCTCTATCCTGCGCAGCAGGCGAGGGAGGAACGGAAGTGGAGGGAAGGCATAGAGCAGCCGGTACTGAGACCATGGAGCCACGAGGGCATCCACTGCGTCTGCTCATGAAGGCCTGCACCTTCCGATTGAGCCAGGACGCCAGTAGGTCCACGTCTGGCGTGCCCCACTTTTGACAAATCTGGCAGAACACCTCCGGGTGCAGGGACCACTCTCCCTGATCCAGCTTCTGGCGACTGAGATAGTCTGCCTGCCAATTCTCGATGCCCGGGATGTGAACGGCGGAGATTGCCTGCAGATGAAGCTCTGCCCACCGCAGAATGTGGGCCACTTCCGCCGCGTTTCTCGTTCCGCCCTGATGGTTCACGTAAGCCACAGCCGTGGCGTTGTCTGACTGGACCCGAACAGGACGCCCGTGCAACCTCCCCGACCAGTGGGAGATGCAAAGCCCGATCGCTCGCAGTTGCAGCACGTTGATCGGGAGACAGGACTCTTCCTGAGACCAGAGGCCCTGGGTCGACAACCTCCCCAGGACCCCTCCCCAGCCGTATAGGCTGGCATCTGTCGTGATCACCGTCCAGTCCATGGGAAGAAACGACTTCCCCCGCTCCAAGGTCAGAGCCCGTAGCCACCAGGTGAGGGAGCCTCGAGTCCGGTGATCCAAACTGATCACCCGATCCAGGGATAGCGGAGATTTCCCACAGCAGCAGGATAGCCCGCTGCAGGGGCCGGGTGTGGCTCTATGCATAAGGCACCGCCTTGAAGGAGGAGACCATCAGCCCCAACATCCTCATGCAAAATCTGAGAGAGGACCACCGCTGGGACAGCAGGGTCAGCACCGCCACTTGGAGCGTCAAGACCTTGGCGGCAGGGAGAAACACCTTCGCCCGTTCCGTGTCCAGGACCAAGCCCAAGTATTCCAACCGGCGCAAGGGAGTCAGCACCGACTTTGGAAAGTTGATCACCCAGCCCAAGTCCCACAGGAAACTGAGGGTGATGTCCACACTGTCCGACAGGGCTGAGGCCGACTCCACCTGCAGGATATGCCACTACTGCTATGCCCCTCTGCCTCAGCAGAGCCAGCACTGGGGCTAGGAGCTTGGTGAAAACCCGTGGGGCTGAGGCCAGACCGAACGGGAGGGCCATAAACTAGTAGTGGAGATCCCCCACTGCAAAGCGCATGAAGCGCTGGTGGTGCACTCATATGGGCATGAGTAAATACGCGTCTGATGTCCAGAGAGGCCAAGAAGTCTCCCTGACGAAGACCACAGAGCGGACAGATTCCATTCTGAATTTCCGCGCCCTCACAAAGAAGTTGAGGGCCTTCAAGTCCAGGACAGGCCTGACCCCATCTTTTTTCGAAACTACAAAAAAAGATTGGAATAAAAACAGCGGAAACGTTCCGCAGAAGGAACCGGGACAACCACCCCCCCCCTGATGGAGCAGGACGTGCACGGCCTCTAACAGGGCTGAAGCCGTTCCGGGGGAAGCCTCAGATTGGAGGCGAAGAACCTGTCGGGGGATTGGGTACGGAACTCTATCTTGTACCCGGACGAAACCACCTCGTGCACCCAGAGATCCGAGATGCGCGAGGTGGGGGAAACCATCATACGGAGGACTTCTCCTCCGCCTTTTCGGACTTACGCTGCCAAGGACGCTTCTGTCACCCCGTGGGGGCCTTGGCGGGCTGAGAGACCTTGTTCGCATGAAAAAAACGCTTTTGAGTAGAGAAGGAAGGGCCCGCCCTGCGCCGGGGCTCCTTGCCCCTTCTGGGCTCCGGGAAGAAAAGTGCTCTTTCCCCCCAGTGTAATCCTTGATGATCTCGTAGAGGGAAGCCCCAAAGAGGCGACCCCCTTCAAAAGGCAGGTCCGTCAGGCCCTTCTTTGATGCCTGGTTCCTGACCAGCATCTAAGCCAAAGCAGACGTCTGATGACGATTGCAAACATGGAAAGTTTGGACAGCATGGGGGCCATGTCAAGGGCTGCATCACATAGATACTTAAGGCCCTGGATCAGCTGGTCTGCCATCTGCACAGGTTCCGGAGGGGCCTGGAGAGCCACCAAAGCCTGGTGCACAATGGTCGCCCACTCCGTAAGCGCCTGTGCCACCAGCGCAGATGCCAGCGCCGGCCGCATAGCCGACCCTGCGACCAGGAACATAGCCTTGGACACCGCCTCAGTTATCCTGTCAGCCGGGTCCTTGAAGGATGGAGAGCCCTCCATCGGAATAGTGGTCGCTTTGTTCAGACGAGCCACCGACGGGTCCACCGTCGGGGACTTCCACTTCAGCAACAGGGTATCCTCAAAGGGATAGCGCACAGAAAAACGTTTAGGCATGGCGAACGACCCCTGAGGACTCCGCCACTCCTTGTAAACGAACTGATCAAAGTACGACAAATAGGGGAACGCCTTAGGCGTCCGGGCCGGCTTATGAGGCCCAAAAGTGTACGGCGCCCCAGGAGTCGCAGCCAGGCCCAGCTTCAGTATCTCGCGAATCGCTGAGACCAATGAGCCCACCAGCGCCCGTTCACGAGCCGCGGTGGCCCATGAGGGCTCCTCCTCTTCATCATAGGGGTCCCCGAGTTCTCCATGCGAAAGCCGTCAAAGTGTGCAGCGGAACCACTGGTCCCAGCGCTGCCTGGTCCCCACCGGAGACTCCTGGCTGAGGAGCCCCAGCTTCGGCCCCCATAGCCCGCACCCTGGAAGACACCACCGGACTTGTGTGTCCCACACCGCCCCACAGTCGCTGTCCTAGGGCCCCAGAGGTTCCCAGGAGGACTCACCCACCGCCCCAGGAGCTGTGCTGCAGTAGCTGCCTGTCCCTCTGCTCGTGATCCCCACGTGTCAGGAGCGCACTTCCGGCCTGTATCGCACCAAAAGAAGCAGGGCCGCCCACCCAGCCAGCAATCTAAGCCACAAAAATGGCACTAGAGGCTGAACGCAGCGGCCAGCCACCACAAAATGTTGGCTGGCTACAGGAAAATGGCAGCCGTGCGCAGGGGGACCCATGCAAGCAGGGAGAGCTACAGCCCCGAGTGGGGGGGGGGGCAAACCGGAGGATAGGCAGAACACCTATATACTGAGGAAAAAAAGGGGGGACACCACCCGCCGCCCTCCCCTTATCCCCCTGCCCTCCGTGCGGGGGGGGGGGGGAGTACTCACCACACTAGATGGGCGCATGCCACCCCGCGGATTCGGGGGGAGCTGCCGGCCACGCAGCACCCGGGACACGGGGTGCCTGGTCCTAGGACGTTTAACCCGCCGGCCGCTAAGCACGGAACGAGGCCTGACGCGGCCGCCCCGTGTACAGCTAAGGGTCGGCTCGCATCCGTTGGCCGCTCTGGGGAGACTCCCTGGATCTAGGATATCCAGCCTGCCACCCAGCCGGCCACTTGATTGTATTCATCAGAATTCTTGAAAAAAGAAAAAACGAGAAAGAATGGGGAACCGCAGATCCCAGCAGGGAGCCAGGTCCTACTCCTTGCATTAGGCATAAAAAACTGAGTTGCTGAGCAGGGCTGGAGGGGTTATGCCAAGTGAGGACTGCCCCCTGGGAGGGGCTGTGTCTGCTTTGAGCTGAACTTCGTTCTGCCTAGTCCACTCCTAATCAAAGCTGCATAAACCCCACATGTCAAGAATAGAGGCTGCGTCCGTCAATGAACGATTGAGAAAAATACGCTGATATCATTATTACCGGACGCAAGCACAACATAACTAGAAATATTGAGGGCAGCGCCATGGTGAAATTAAAATATCCAAAAATTTTCACCAAAAAAATTTTGATGAAAAAACCACGAAAAGTGCAATAATTTCAACCTTATATACAAATCAAGTGTTACCACACACCAATATATACATTGGAGATCAAAATTAGAGAACGACCTACAATTTCCTAAATTTCAAGGTTACTGCTTACTTCCATTTGAAATTATCTAAACAGGAGTAAAAGAGCAGTTTTGTTAAGCATATTTCATGACTGACATATTTTGAACCACAGAATAATAAACTTCAATGAGATTTGAAAAACAACAATCAAAATTAGAGAACACTTAAAGATACCCCCGTTATTGGTGTTAATCTGGCACCTCATGCTAATTTCTTTAATTATCTGACAAACTGGCACCCTAACTTTCCGGTTTTCACTGACTTTGCAAGATGGTGAGCCGTTCTAAAGTGACTGAAATCCTCCAGCAGCAGGTTGTCCAGATGAAGGCCAAAGGGATGACCCTTTTAGCCATAGCAAGAGAAGTTTGTCGTTCTAATCTGTGATTTCTAGAATATTGCATCTTTACAACGTCCCAACCCCATTCAAGCCCCCCCCAAAGAAGGCTGGTTGTCCCCAAAAGACAACTGCAAAGGAGGACAGGATCATGCACTGCAGCTGTGATTGCTCACCACTGAACAGAGTAAGGATCAGTCTCATCATACAGTGTCTTGCCATTTTAGAGAATTTGGACTGAAAGCCCACTCTGCAGTGACCAAACCGCTCATTAGCAGAAAAAATCCAAAGGCTAGACTTACATTTGCAGGGGAGCATGTTGTGTGGACAGGGGAGAACTGGTCCAAAGTTCACTTTAGTGATGAAAGCAAGTTTAATTTATTTGGGTCCTATGGGAAAGAGAACGTTTGTTGTCAAACTGGGGAAAGCCTAAACCCAAAGTGTCTAACAAAGTCAGTGAGAAAGGCGGAGGGGGAAGCGTCATGGTTTGGGGGAGGTTTTCTGCAGCAGGAGTTGTGCCTCATACAGCTACATGGAAGAGTGAATGCAAATGTTTATCAGAACCTAAACCCAATAGAAAACTTCTGGAAAATCCTTGGCGACAAAGTTATGGCCAAGATACTCACTACATTCACCGAACTGTGTTAGAGACTGGAAGAAGAGTGGAACAAAATCACACCAGAGCAGTGTGAGAGACTAGTGATGTCCTGTGGCCGCAGACACGGCCAAAACCGGGGGGGGGGGGGGAATCTGCCCCAGGAGCCACATTGAGAGGGGCGCCACCACTGGTAGAAGTAGTGACAGTGGCATCACTACTGTCAGTTCAGCCCGGGAGCGAGGAGGAGAGAGCTGGGAGGAAGTACGGGTTGTGCATTGCTCTAAACAGTCCCGCTTGTTTGCCGTTTGTCCCTGGATGTTTTCAGCTTGTGCGCCATGCCAGGAACAGTGTGCCTCCCTTACTGAAATGTAGAGGTTGTTACTTCACCTCTATCACATTGTCACTGGTACATTAGGTTGCTGTTAGACATATTATATCATTATAATATGTATGCAGATGTGAAAAGTTGCTAAAGTGATCTTATGCACTGTGAATGTGCCTTTATAGTTAGTTATTGGTAATATGAACATGTAGATATTCGTTTGGGTTTATGAATATAGTTTATAATAGCTATAATAATAAATGCAAATATCCACGTTCACATTACCAATAAATAAACATAAAAGCACATTTACGGTGCATATGGTCACTTTAGCAACTTTCCACATCTTCATACACATTATGATGAGATCTCCAATAGCAACCGAATGTCATAACAATAAAAATGGATACGTGCAGTAGCATGCTCTGAATCCCTGGTGGTTGCAATCACTGACACCACAGCAGCATCTCACCTTTGCCGATTGCCAGGTGTCATTTGTCTCGAAAGGCTCCTTCCACAAGGGGTGAAATCCGCTTTATTCAGCAGGGGATCTGTCCATTGATTCCCTGCTGATCGAAGCAGAGTGGGCAGATGGCAGGTCTGTGTCCGCTCGGTTTATGCAGAGTGGAAACGGAGACAGCCCGCTCTGCTCTATAAGCAGCTGGGAGAAAACAGACAAGCTGTCCCATTTCATTACTGTGTACTGTGTTGGAGATAGGCAGGTGTAAAGGGACACAAGTCCATTTACACCTGCTGGTCCATAAGGGTGAATGGAGGCTCCTATCAGGTCCACCTAAAAAACTGACAGGCAGACCTGATCAGAACCTGTGTGTGAAAGGGGCCTTTGTCAGAACTGAAGAAAGCTATACCAGTATTTGGCAAGTTTTCCAGGTCTGCGAGGACAGTCCCATTTTCTAGACAGCTGACCTGAGCTACTGCATGTCCCACAATCCAAGCCATGGGTACATATCTGGCCAATGTAAGGAGAAATTCCAGGCATAGGCTATATTATACATAGTTACATTTGGTCCAATCTGGAACAGTGTAACAATGCATGTATGTATATATATATATATATATATATATATATATATATATAAATATAAATTTCACCAAAGCTCCCCAACAGGGCTCCTTAAAAACTATAAAAAATACAAATGTAAAAGATAATAAAAAAAAAATAATATTGAATAAACTACTGACACGTCCACTGCCCTTCTATCTCCAACCTCAGCGCTACTGACACCATCCTGTTCAGGAAGGGGGGGCATCAAACGAAGTCTTTGTCAAGGGTGAAAGCATGTCAGAATGTCTATCTTCACCACTGGAGGCAGATGAGCTGAAGTCATTCATGTACACTTCCTACTAATTGTTGAAACCTTCATAAATTTTAATTGTAATGTTTCTCTGTGCTACAGTTATGGCTAATCTGTAATTTTGATCATTGTGTTTTCTACAAAATAAAGTTTTTTTAGTTGAAGTGCCTTGGTTATTTTGAAAAACACTGCTCTATTTGCATGGTATAGCCACAACAAAAATTCCATCAAATGTTGAACAATGAAGATATCATTATTTCTGAAAAAAAGTGTTAATAAATTGTTTTCTAATTTTGATCACCAGTGTAAATATGCATACCATGGGGAAAATAATTATTTGATCCCCTGCAGATTTTGTAAGTTTGTCCACTTACAAAGAAATGAAGGGTCTATAATTTTTATCACAGGTGTATTTTAAATGATAGAGACAGAATATCAACCAAAAATCCAGAAAAACACACGTTACGTGTTATAAATTAAATTGCAGTTCAGTGAGTAAAATACATATTTGATCCCCAACCAAAATATGATTTGGTGGAGAAACCCTTGCTGGCAACCACAGAGGTAAGACGTTTCTTGTAGTTCGTGACCAGGTTTGCACACATCTCAGGAGGGATTTTGGTCCACTCTTTTTTTATAGGTCTTCTCTAAGTCCTTAAGATTTCTTGGTTGTCGCTTAGCAACTCAGTTTCAGCTCCCTCCATGCATTTTCTATAGGATTAAGATCTGAAGATTGGCTAGGTCACTCCATGACCTTAACGATGTTCTTCTTGAGCCACTTTTGTTGCCTTGGTACTATTTTTTTATGTCATTGTCATGCTGAAAGACCCATCCATGACCTATCTTCATTGTAATGGCTGAGGGAAGAAGGTTCTCATCTAAGATTTTACAATATATGTCCCTATCTATTGGCCCCTCAATGCGGCAAAGTTGGTCTGTACCTTTAGAAGAGAAACTGTCCCAAAGCATAATGTTTCCACCTCGTGCTTGACTGTAGGGATGGTGTTCTTAGGGTCATAGTAAGCATTTTTCTTCCTCCAAACACGGACTGTCCCCCTCCTCCAGGCACATGTGCAGTCATGCCAATGAACATCTAAATGATTCAGAGAAGGATTGGGAGAAAGTGCTGTGGTCAGATGAGACCAAAATTGGGCTATTAACTTGACTCGCTGTGTTTGGAGGAAGAGAAATGCTGACTGTGACCCTAAGAACACCATCCCTACAGTCAAGCACGAGGTGGAAACATTATGCTTTGGGACCGTTTCTCTGCTAAAGGTACAGGCCAACTCTTACGCATTGAGGGCTTTATGGACTGGGCCATGTATTGTAAAATCTTGGATGAGAACCTTCTTCCCGCAGCCAGAACAGTGAAGATGGGTTGTGGGTGGGTCTTCCAGCATAACAATGACCTAAAACATACTGCTAAGGCAACAAAGGAGTGGCTTAAGAATCAGCACATTAAGGGCATGGAGTGGCCTAGCCAGTCTAAAGACCTTAATCCTATAGAAAATTTATGGAGGGAGCTGAAATTTCGAGTTGCCAAGCAACAGCCAAGAAACCTTTAGGATTTAGAGAAGATCTGTAAAGAGTGGACCAAAATCCCTGCTAAGATGTGTGCAAACCTGGAAATCAGCTACAAGGAACATCTTACGTTTGTGCTTGCCAACAAGGGTTTCTCCACCAAATACTAAATCATGTTTTGCTTGGGGATCAAAAACGTATCTTACTCACTGAACTGCAATTCGATTTATGACATTTGTATCGTGTTTTTTTCTGGATTTTTGGTCGATATTCTGTCTCTATCATTTAAAATACACCTATGATAAAAATGATAGACCCCTCATTTCTTTGCAAGTGTGCAAACTTACAAAATCTGCAGTTGATCAAATAATTATTTTCCCCACTGTATGCATATTTACACTGGAGATCAAAATTAGAGAACAATTTATGAACACTTGATTTTTTCAGAAATAAAGTAATCTTTGCTCAACATTTGAAGGGAATTTTTGCTGTGGCTATACCGTGCTAATAGAGCAGTGTTTTTCAAAATAACCAAGGCACTTCAACAAAAAAACCTTTCTTTTGTTGAAAACACAATTCTCAAAATTAGAGAACAACAATCACCATTAAAAAACAAACAGAGGCTTAACTAGAACCTTCAGGGCCCCAATGCAAGAAATTATGAAGGGCTCCCAAGACCCCTGGCCAGGGCCCTTCCCTCTTTCCACTGATCCTGGGGCCCTTTACTCCCATTGCGGGTCCCTTTATTACGGTCCCACCGAATAAATAGTTGTGTACCGAGCCTCCCATTCATTCAGAAACAGAAGTATAGTAAAAACAGTTTACTATGCTTCAGTTATGAGTGACCCAATTGGTACCAATCACTGACTCCATTAAGAAAAGGAAGGAGCCAGTAAATAAATTTACCAACCTGTTCCCATCTCTCCATCATGACATCTCTTCTACAGCAGCTGGACAGTAGCTCTGTGTGGGGGGGGGCACCCTGGGACCCTGGGAACAGCAGAAGACAAGTGGATAGGAGGGGCGGCGGGGGCAGCATATAGAGGAATCAATCTCCTCCATTAGGAGGAAAGTGGAGGAGATTGGTTTCTCTAAATGCTGCCTCCACCATCCCTCCTATCCAGGTGCACCAGGGAGGCACATGGACCCCTTGGGGCACGGTTGCAATTGCAACCCCTGTATTACGCCCCTGACGCCAAAGTTGTTAAGGAACAGGTGACTAACGCGTCTTTAACAAACAATGAGTTATCAGCTGGTAGCGGGGGTTCCCGTCCGCCTGTCATTTCACAATGGCGCAGGCGGAAAGCAGTTAACCAACTATTTACAGTTGTAATAAGGACACCGGTGGTGAATTAGCACAGGCTTTCACTACTAAAATGCCACATGAGTTCAGTGGCATTTTTTATGAATGCCAATTTTTTGGGGGGGAAAAACGATGTGCAGTATCTTACCGCATATTTGGATGCAGTAAGATACCACTTTGCAAATGGAGCCCAGTATCTCTTAGATAATACACAAGGTGGACACACATATAAGATGGCCAGCTATGCCAAATTACGACTTAGAAGTGTACCAAAGCAAGAAATAAAAGCATAAAAAGATTAGTAGATAAAGCCATTGTGTAATAAACTCTTAATATATGTAATCGCCCCAGCAGTGCCATCTAGTAGACGTGACACTAACTGATGTCCAACTTACATCTTACAACTTATGTCTCCTAAAAACTAAGAATTATCCAGACTTACCATAAAATTACAATGGTATTAAAACAAATAGTTTATGTTATAAAAATTAAAATTGCTAAGAAATGTTTTTTAATATACCATAAAAAACGCTTAAAAAATATTTATATGAAAAATTTTAAAAAGACCAAGGCTTCTAATAATTCGATATAAAACAGTTAATGTCTAATTCTATGTTGAGGCCTTTAGGGGCGAGGGCATCCAGCTCATAGATTCACCTAGTTTCCCTGGGTGGTTTACTTATATCCACTTAGGGAGTGCAGCAGCTATGGCATACACTAAGTTTATACATGGATATTGGAATGGTTAGTTCCTATATAGTTTTTCCCTGGGCGTAGGGAGTACAAGTTTTATTTTACAAGCACAACTTTACTTATATGGGAGAACTTATGCCTCGTCTCCTTCACTCCTTCGAATTGATGTATATCCTGCCGGATCCTGACTCTGATGTTTATACCCAAAGCCTTCATGAGTGTGTAGTGGATACTATATCTTCACTAGATGCTATCACTGGAGTGTCTCCCAACTGCTCTTTCACCATGGAGGAACTTCTGGCTACTATGGCCTCTACTCCTTTGGGTAACAGTCTGGGCCCTGCAGGCTTACTCCTAAGTTTTACAAAACATACAAAGAGCATATTGCTCTGTTTCTGTTGAGTTTTCCTTTCTATTTCTGAAGATAATCTTTTCTTACCCTAAACTCTGGAAGCTCACATATCTCTGATTCCGAAACCTGACAAGGAACCAATGTTATGTTCATGCTACCATCCTATCTCACTTATCATTGTCAATTTAAAACTCTATGCCAAAATGATTGCCTCTTGGTTACATATAGACCAGGTGGGGTTTGTTCAGGGACGAGAGGCACGGGACAATACCTTCATAACCCTCCTGCTTATAAACCATGCCCAAGTCTCTAACATTTATCCTTTTTCCGTCTCTCCATATGCACAGATAAGGCATTTGATAGGATTAGCTAGCCTTTCCTTAAGCAAATGTTTGTTCAGATAAGAGTGGGTCCTTCCATAGTGCACAAAATCCCAGCGCTGCACTCTAAATCAAATACAAGGGTCTGCAGCAATGGCTCCCTGACCCTGGGATTTTCTATTGACATGACAAGGTTGTCCCCAGTTGTATGAGTTAGTGATGAAGCCTCTGGCTGTTACCATCCGCAAGCCTCATCAATATTGGGTATTGCTTTGGGATCACAGCTGGTAAAATTTGCCCTTTTTACAAATGATTTCTTGCTCTATATTACACTAACCCCCATATCTCAACATCAACATATGTTGTCTGTATTTCAGGAGTTTAATCAGTTCGGACTGTATAGCAATTTTAAAGTCAATCTCTCTAGGTCCTTAATGTTTACCTCCAACTCAAATCGAGATTTTGGGACTAGCTCCCTTTCAAAATTTGCACTCCATCAAATATTTATGTACTGTAATGGAAATTTGTAGGTTCTGTAAATAATTGGATTCTATTTTGTATGTATTGCACACTGCACTCATTGTGCACATGCCACTAATAGTGTTTATATTACATGTTTGCATTCTTTAGAGTCCGGATTAGAACTAGCCTGCCTAGGTTACACCCCTTGTTACCATACAAGTACAGTTGTAATAGTAATGTGATACCGACGTAATCATGTGTATAACAACCTTCAATTGCATCATAATAAAGCAGAATAGTTATTTGGAAAGATGTTGAGAGTATCTTTTGTGCCTGTTCCCTACTGCAGCAGTTATTCATTTGGAACCACTAATCAATATGAGGATAGGAGTTGCCCAACTATAAAATTCCAGGTCAGATGGCAAGCCAGCCAGGAGGAGAGATTTATAGGTGGACCCTGAGAATCCAAAACTAGGAGCTTAAGATGATCATGGGAATTTCTGATAATAAGCTGGCTGATGTAAGCCTTTTGTTTACATTTGAGTTTTCAGACTTCCTTGACCGGTAAGGCATTTTCGGGACAAAGGGTGCCTATTTTACTCCCCTTAATCGAACTGTATTGATTAGTGGTTATATGTTATGTCGTCACGGTCTACTATGCATCGGAGTGTTATAGATAAGGAAGGGAAAAATAGTGCTGTTCACAGGTAAATGTTCCATCTTGGTCTCATCAGACCAGAGAATCTTATTTCTCACCATCTGGGAGTCCTTCAGGTGTTTTTTTTAGCAAACTCCATGCGGGCTTTCATGTGTCTTGCACTGAGGAGAGGCTTCCGTCGGGCCACTCTGCCATAAAGCCCCGACTAGTGGAGGGCTGCAGTGATGGTTGACTTTCTAGAGCTTTCTCCCATCTCCCGACTGCATCTCTGGAGCTCAGCCACAGTGATCTTTGGGTTCTTCTTTACCTCTCTCACAGAGGCTCTTCTCCCCGATAGCTGAGTTTGGCCGGGCGGCCAGCTCTAGGAAGGGTTCTGGTCGTCCCATCTTCCATTTAAGGATTATGGAGGCCACTGTGCTCTTAGGAACCTTAAGTGCAGCAGAATTTTTTTTTTAACCTTGGCCAGATCTGTGCCTTGCCACAATTTTGTCTCTGAGCTCTTCAGGCAGTTCCTTTGACCTTATGATTCTCATTTGTTCTGACATGCACTGTGAGCTGTAAGGTCTTATATAGACAGGTGTGTGGCTTTCCTAATCAAGTCCAATCAGTATAATCAAACACAGCTGGACTCAAATGAAAGTGTAGTACCATCTCAAGGATGATCAGAAGAAATGGACAGCACCTGAGTTAAATATATGAGCGTCACAGCAAAGGGTCTCAATACTTAGGACCATGTGTATTTCAGTTTTTCTTTTTTAACCACTTCAGCCCCGGAAGGATTTCAGACTTTAGGACCAGAGCACTTTTTGAGATTCTGCACTGCGTCGCTTTAACTGACAATTGCGCAGTCGTGCGACGTTGTACCCAAACGAAATTTGCGCGCTTTTTTTCCCACAAATAGAGCTTTCTTTTGGTGGTATTTGATCACCGCTGCCTCATTTCTGATCGCTGCTATAAACAAAAGAGGAGCGACAATTTTGCAAAAAAACCCCAAATTTCTTACTTTTTGCTAAAATACAAATCCAAAAAAAATATAAAAAAACATTTTTTTTTTCAAGGGTTTTGGCCGATTTATATTCTTCCTCATATTTGTGATAAAAAAAAAATTGCAATCGGTGTTTGTTGATTGGTTTGCACAAAAGTTGCCGCGTTTACAGACGATGAGAATTCATTTCTGGGTTTTTTTATTTTTTATTTTTTTTTACTAGTAATGGCGGCGATCTGCGATTTTTAGCGGTACTGCGATATTGCAGCGGACATGTCAGACCATTTTGACACTTTTTTGGGACCATTGGCATTTATACAGCGATCAGTGCTATAAAAATGCACTGATTACTGTGTAAATGCCATTGCAATGAAGGGGTTAACCGGGGGGGTGCTCTAAGGGTTAACTGTGTTCCCTGGGCGTGTTCTAACTGTGTTGCTGTTTGACTGGCAGGGGAAGGGGAGTGATCACAGCTTCCATATAGAGGAAGGCTGTGATCACAGCCCTTCCCCCTCTCACAGAACGGAGATCCGTGTTTACTTACACGGACCTCCGTTCTTTCACTGCGGGGGGGGGCATCGCGGGTAGCCGGCGGAGATAGAGTCCGCCGCACCCGCTCCCTGGCCCCCCCGAACACAGAGAGCGCGCGGGCGCATGTCACAGTGCATGATATCGCAGCCGCCGTCATATGACGGCGGTTTGCGACATCAAGCCACCTTGTTGCTGTCACCCTGTGGTTGACGGTCGGCAAGTGGTTAATAAATCTGCAAAAATGTCAACAATTCTGTGTTTTTCTGTCAATATGGGGTGCTGTGTGTATATTAATGAGGAAAGTAAATGAACTTAAATGATTTTAGCAAATAGCTGCAATATAACAAAGAGTGAAAAATTTAAGGGGGTCTGAATACTTTCCGTACCCACTGTATCGGTGGATATATATTCAAATTACTGTGATATTGAGATTATCACTTGAGTATTCATTTCTGATATGAGTTTATTTTATTAATAATATAGGTATATTGTAATTGGTTTAGACAACCTTTGGTTGGAAATGAAATCCAGGTTATTGGGGAAATTTGTAATATGGGGTTAGTTTAGATTAAAATGACAATTTTGTAATTTTACATTTATACAATAAACCCTTATTGAGAGAAAAAAAAAAAAAACGATTAAGATGAGGTTGTCAATTGGAATACAGCTGCCATAATATTTAACTAAGCCAAAATGGATGCGATACATAAGACGTTTTTTCTACAAAAATTAAATCTAAGGGTCAGGTAATAACTTGATGTGCGGTCCATTATGCGAGAGTAATTAATAAAATTAAAACATAACAGAACCCATCACATCAAGTCCACACACCCTGTTAGGATAGATGCAACCTGCAGTCAGCTGTTTTATAGTTTTTGATCTGGCTGAGGGCTTTCTGTTCTGTCATATACAGTTTGTTGGTACTTTTGTTTTTATTTATTTTTGAAATCAAGAGCAGAATGTGTGGATTGTGAAATTATGTGCCCCTTTCCCTTGTAAGTGCTGTGTCATACGCAGAAGAATACTTTAGATTTATGGACATCTCTGCATGAGTGCAGTGTATTGTTATCAATTATTATGTTATGACATCAGGAAAATAATGTCAAATGTAAACCAAGGACTTGTGTTATTTAGCTAAAACTAACAGAGCAAGCAGAGAAATTATTATTTTGGCAGGAAAATGTTGTCTTTTTGAAACATCAAACTGGAGTTCTTACACAAACCGCATGTTAGGAAAACAAGCCATTGTGATATATTTATGCAAGTTGGACCCAGTAATGAAAGGTACACCCCAATATAACAGAGTAGTAGTAGCAAAGTGCTGCTACATGAAGTTTACGAAGTTACAGGCATTATTTTGGTCAAATATTTCATTTTTAATGGTCCCACATTTCTGCGAATTTTGCAAACAGCTAAACTAAATATGTGTCTAATGAAAGGTTCAAAATATGAATTTGCATTGTTGTTTATGTACAAATCTAACAATGAAAAATGCACACATTTGAATCCAGCCACTTTATTTGCCTCTATTGGAGGAGTCTGGAGACAAAGAAAACCACATGTGTTACATTGATGACGTAGGAATCAGCTGATGTGGGCCCAGTGCAGGACACACTCCCTGAAGACCCAAATATTTAATTTCTTGTAGATTTGATCCCGGTTTTATACTGAAGATGGCAATGTCCATAATGAGTATGCAGCTTATCACCCAGAAGCACACTCTGTATTCAGAGTCATTGGATCCTTCTTCCCCAGCTCAACAAGCAGAGCTCCATGCTTTAGCAAATCCTGTAAGCTACCAAAAGAGTATATATTTATATAGATAGCAGGTAATTTAGAGAGCTTTTGGTCCATTAGAAGGGCTAGTAGTTGTTTTTACTTCGGCAGGTAAACCAATCAAGCATGCTAAGTCAATTGATTGGCTGTCTTCAGTTTTCCAGCTTCATGCTGAGGTAGCCATACTAACAGTTAAACTCACACATGGAAGCAGACCAGGCAACTAAGGATGCTGCATTACGGCCCCGGACACTTGCTGGGTCTGTGCAACTCACAGATTCCACCCTAGTTCTGGCCCAGTATAGCTGGGATTAATAATTCATCTTTAAGGACCCCAGAACGAGAAGAACAAGTGGTCCACAGGGGGCAACTTCTTATGAAACAGGACTTTGGAAAAAGGTGATCTTTTATGTCTGCCAGCCACTCTTTTCCCTCCAGCTTGACACATGGACCGTGTGAACAGCCACAAGAAGTTATGGCTGCCTTAGTAAATGAGCATGGGATAGAGCCAGGGTTCTCCACATTTGTTTATAACATACCACTTCTTATTTTACCTGTTACCAAAGGTGTTACCAAAAGGTGAACTTCCTTCCAGAGGTTACAAAAAGGTATATCCAGATGTCCAAATCAAGATCTTACGAGCATGCATTTTGTCTGCATGGACATGTTTTCTGGATGTCCAGTGGCAAATACTAAAAAAAAAATACTTTTTTGTCTCAGCAGCTGAAGGCCTCCACTTGAATCACAGAGAATGTTTAGGGTACAATTTATTCAAATGCTTTAATTGTAAGGAATATAAATTTAGATATATTTAATAGGATTTGAAAAGTAGTTCAGCCATGTAGATGTCATATTTGTCTTTTGTACATCTTCCATGTTATGCTTGTTGTATGCGGTTATGGTTTGTGTGACCTTTTTGTGTTCAGTGGTGCCCCCTGAGGGACCTCTCTTTGCTACCCTCCCCTTTTCCCTTTCGTCCCTATTTTCCCCCTAGTTTTTATTTTTCCAATCCTCTTCTTTCCTATTTCTGTTCCTGTATCCTGGTCTCCCTATACTTAGGAGTATTTATGGAAGAACTATGTTTAGAGAATTGACCCCCTGTAGAAAAAAGGAAAGCTGGAGAAAGTGTCGCTGCCCTTTTAAAACCGCAAGAGGTAACAAAGTGATAATAAATAAAGGTTTGTGGCGCTGACCCAGCTTAACCACTTCAATACCAGGCACTTAGGACTCTTCCCGCCCAGACCAATTTTCAGCTTTCAGTGCTGTTGCGATTCGAATGAGAATTGCGCGGTCGTGCGACGCTGCACCCAAACAAACTTTTTGTCATTTTGTTCCCACAAATAGAGCTTTCTTTTGGTGGTATTTGATCACCCCTGCTGTTTTTATTTTTTGCGCTATAACAAAAAAAGACCGAAAATTTTGAAAAAAAAAAAAACATTTTTCTTTGTTTCTGTCACAAAATTTGTATAAAGTACATTTTCTCCTTCACTGACGGGCACTGACGTGGCTACACTGATGGGCACTGATGAGGCTACACTGACGGGCACTGATGAGGCAGTACAGATTGGCACTGATGAGGTGGCACTGATAAGGTTGCACTGATGATGGGGCAAATATGCAGCACTGATGGGCGGCACTGACAAACAACACTGATGGGCACTGATACGTGGCACTGA
>BLSH010095345.1:44625-55466 GCA_018402905.1 Glandirana rugosa
TATGGATCGACGTCCGGCCAGTGTGGATCACGGTCCTTAATCCGTGTAGTTTTACACTCACGTATGTTGAAAATTAGAAAACTATAGTTAAAATTATTTTGGATGATGTGATACTTTCAAAAGTGGTAACAGGGAACGACTCAGTAAAGGTAAATAAATCGACCATGTTCGCCTCAGGTTCCCCCACTTCTGTGTATGAACATTTTCCTTTATAACAAAAGGTGTTCTCTGAAAACTGGTAGGACATTTTTCCTCCAGTTTTACAGACCACTCAACGGTGGAAATAAGTTCGACGTGTAATATATACCTGAAATTCAATGGTGTTACTACAAGGGCGCGCGATCGCGCATTATCCTGAGGACGTCAATAGACGTCCAGTCAGGATAATGAACCCCCCGCCCGGACGTCATTTGTCAATGCGCCGGGCGGGAAGTGGTTAATTACATAAATCAAACAAATTAAAATACAATCAAAACATCATTGTGGTAACTTAAAGTCCATATATAATGTGCAGCTTGAATAAAGGTGGCAACTCACCAGACATTTTGACCTCCTTTTTACAGGATGGTCAAAAGTCTCTTGTGGAAAACAATATTTCCTTTTACAAGTATGTGTCTTCACCCCCTTGGACTCCGCTTGTACCAGCTAAATAAATGGAAATGACTCAGCAAGGGACAATGGTGAAAACTTTCATAGTGTAGTAGGTTTTATTAAAATTGATATCAAAAGATTAAAAGTTGTATGCACTCACATTTTGATGTGCCTAATTCCTGGCACTAGGTGTGACCGGCCTGCAGCTAGGTATCACTCGCAAGGCAAACGACTTGTGTGGACTACCGTGTGCATTCCAAGCCTCAGTTGTGTGTACCAGCACTAGGATAGATCGCAGGACCCGGAACTCCTATGGTTAGCATTTTCAACATACGTTTTGCCATTACGGCGTCATCAGGAAGTGACGTCATTCTAATTCCGGTTTACTTTTATGCCAAACTTGGCGTGTGCTAATTGGTTGGCTCCTCCAGGATGGTGGAAGTGAGGACAAAGTCTATCAATATGGAATTGTAATCCGGAATACCAGCTCTCGCCGCTCACACCCAGTGACCATACATTGCCTCAAAGCCATTTTATACATTAATCGTTAGCAAATTAAAATTAACAGTTAACAATATATTTATAATTAGTTTCAAAGTGCCTATATAACTCCAGAGGGAAAGACTATTGTAATGTTGACATGAGGTCACAAATACCAAGCCGACTCCATCTAGTGGTGAATTTTGGGTAGTATTATGTCAATGACCTTAATCCCAAATATGTTTTATTTCTGATGTCAATTCAAATGTCCCTCCCTAGGGAGTAAGTCCCCATACAGATCCATAACAAACACTAAGGTTACAAAACCTCCGGATGGTAGGTGAATTATGATATTTTCCTATCACCCAGAAGACTAAATAATACAGTTGCAGATAATTAAAATATCAAAAAGTGAAATTGAATTTAAAATTAAAAATCTGTAAAAAACATTTAAGGTCAATAACCTTATCCAATCCCAAGGGTTGTAAACTATGTAGTTTATGGAGCGAGTTTCCATCTGTGATACTGCTTTCACCATGTCCGTTCCCCTCCAATGGGGCTGGACTTTGTCTATACCCCAGAAACTAAGTAGAGTGGGGTCCCGGTTGTGAACCAATCTGAAATGGTTGGATACACTGTGAAAGCTGTATCCTTTTTTGATGTTGTTCTCCCACTCTTTTGGCTAGGGTTCTGGTGGTTCTACCTATATATTGGTAATTACATGGACACATTAAAAGATAGGCGACGTACTTGGAGTCACAGGTGGTGAACCTCTTAATTTCAAATTCCTCACCTGTTAGCCCAGAAGAAAATTTAGTTCGATTTCTCGTTTTGTCCCTCAATATTTTACATCCTTTACATCTCTTAGACCTACAAAAACCTTGCCGAAATGTTGGATTCTTAATTTGGGGCTTAGGGGCATTTTTTGCCACCATATTTCTCAGGGCTGGAGCCCTCCTGTAAAACTTTGGCTTGGGTGGTTTAACAGTCCTGAGAGTGGGGTCTTTTTTCAGGATGGGCCAATGCTTTTTTTACATTTTTTTCAACTTCCTTGTGTTGGATGTTGAATCCTGAAATAAAGGCCCAAATGAAATAGTCTCCCTTAGGTTCTTTTACTTTATTCTTTAACAGGGAGGCCCTGTCCAGTTTTCCAACTTGCTCCCTAGTTTTCATAAGTTCTTGCTGATTGTATCCCTTTTCCCGAAATCTATCCATAAGACGACCAGATTGGGCCACATAATCTTCATCCCTATGGCAATTCCTTTTGAGCCTAAGGAACTAGCTCTTAGGTATGGCCTTGGTCCAATTGGGATGACAGCTTTGGGTAGATATGTACCCATTCCGATCTGTCTCCTTAAAATGGGTACAGGTTTCAAAATGGGAATCTTCTCTAAAAATTTCTAAATCCAAAAATTGGACCGAGGTAGGGTGCCAATTGCTGGTGAACTTGGCTCTGTACCGATTCTGGTTAATGAAGACCAAGAACTCTTGCAGCTCAGATTGTGCCCACTCCCAGACGATTATAATATCTTCTATATATCGTAAATAGAGTTGAAGCTGTGGCCATTGATCAGTAAAAATACATTCTTCCTCCCATTTATTGAGAAAAATGGATGCGACACTGGGGGCATACCTAGCCCCCATTGCCACTCCCTTTGTCTGTTTGTAGAAATCCCCAGCAAACCAAAAAAAAATTCTTTGACATGGCCATGTCTAATGATTCAATGAGATACTATACCTGTGGTGTTTTTAAGGTTGAGTATTTGTGTAAGGCCTAGGTGGTGGCACTATGTTATCTGTTTAATGTTGGTATATAAAGATTTGACATCTATTGTGGCTAATAGTATCTGACCAGTTAATTCTATGTCCTGCAACTTGTTTATGAGGTCTTTAGTATCCTTGAGATATGTTTTTCCCCTGGTGGATATGGGTTGAAGAAAGATGTCAATGTATTCTGCCAATCTAGAATACCAAGACCCTATACCAGTAATGATTGGTCTCCTGGGGGGGGGTATCTTTATTCTTGTGGATTTTGGGCATCTGATATATGACCGGAATGCGAGGGGCATTAGGGATATTTGGCCTCTTTTTTATTTAGTAGTCTTTTTTTGGACCCTGGGTGTGAGCGGCGCGAGCTGGAATCCCGAATTACAATTCCATATTGATCCACCATCTTGGAGGAGCCAACCAATTAGCACACGCAAAGTTTGGCATAAAAGTAAAAGGGAATTAGAATGACATCACTTCCTGATGATGCCGTGACGGCGAAACGTACATCGAAGAAGCTAACCATAGGAGTTCCGGGTCCTGAGATCTATCCCAGTGATGGTACACACAACCGAGGCTTGGAATGCACACGGTATTCCACACAAGACATTTGCCCTGCGGGTGATACCTAGCTGCATGCCGGCCACACCTAGGGCAAGGAATTGGGCACATTAAAATGTGAGTGCATACAACTTTTAATATTTTGATATCAATTTTAATAAAACCTACTACACTATGAACGTTTTCACCATTGTCCCTTGCGGAGTCATTTCCATCTATTTAGCTGGTGCAAGCAGAGTCCAAGGGAGTGAAGACACATACTTGTAAAAGCAAATATTGTTTTCCACAAGCGACTTTTGACCATCCTGTAAAAAGGGGGTCAAAATATCTGGTGAGTTGCCACCTTTATTCAAGCTGCACATTGGTGGATCATTGTCACAGCTGGATTAGAAGATTACCTCACATGGTGTTAGGTCACATCGCATGGAATATCATTATATATGGACTTTAAGTTACCACAATGATGTTTTGATTGTATTTTAATTTGTTTGATTTATGTAATTAAGCTGGGTCAGCGCCGCAAACCTTTATTTATTATCACTTTGTTACCGCTTGCGGTTTTAAAAGGGCAGCGGCACTTTTTCTCCAGCTTCCTTTTTTCTACAGGGCGCCAATTCTCTAAACATAGTTCTTCCAGTTGTCTCCTCATTTATGATGAGAAGTTATTAGAGGGCAGACTTAAACCTACATGCTTCAGTTCACTTTCACATACAAATTGTTTTGGTATATAATGGTTCACACCGGTGGTTTTCAGGCAAATAATGGATGTGTTTAATTTTATTAGTAACAGGGTTATTGATGCACAAGAATGATTTTTGGAAAGCACTACATCCAGTGCAGATCTGGAATTAGGCTTCATACAGATATTTAAGGTTATGGAGAAAAATTAAAACCTGGTGGGGCATCATCACCCTTGAGCAATACCTTAGGGAGAACATTACCCCTGGGAGACTTAGATGGGATTTGGGACCCAATGATGGCCTAGAGCAGGGGTAGGCAACCTCGGCCCTCCAGCTGTGGTGAAACTACAAGTCCCATAAGACATTGCAAGACCCTGACAATCACAGGCATGTCTCCTAGAGGCAGAGGCATGATGGGATTTGTAGTTTCACCACAGCTGGAGTGCCATGGTTGCCTACCCCTGGCCTAGAGGATGAAGGTTTGCTCAAGGAGTGATGTCATTTTTTCAACCAGTGTGAGCAAAAACTCCTGGAGTTTATTATCCAGAGAAGGAAAAAAGGGATTTTATTAAAACTTACCATAAAATCCTTTTCACCGAGTTCACTGACAGACGCAGCTCTCCATTACGTGTGGGGTTTATGCTGGTCTCACTAGGAGTTAACTAGGCAGGGAAAATAAACAGCTGGCCCCTCCCATGGGGCCGTCCTCTCTTCCCACATAAACCCCCTCCATAGAATAGCTCACCAGTTCGTACACAAGCCGTACAAGAACAGAGCACAGAGGGGTGTGTGCTGCATCTGTCAGTGAACTCGGGGAAAAGGATTTTACGGTAAGTTTTAATAAAATCCCTTTTTCTCCTATCGTTCACTGACAGACGCAGCTCTCCATTACGTGTGGGGATATCCCCAAGCTGTGTAAAAAAAAAGAGGGGTGGGTAAACGCTAACAACAGTACCCAACTGAACCTCTAAGGAGGCGCCAGACGCGCCTACACTGCTGCCTGCAAAACTTTGCGGCCAAAAGCAGCATCCGAAGATGCAAACACATCAACTTTATAAACCTTAGTGAAAGTGTGAACCGAGGCCCAAGTGGCCACCTTGCACACCTGTGACACCGAAGCCTGGTGTCTAAAAGCCCAGGAAGTGCTAACAGCCCGGGTAGAATGAGCCGTGACCGGAAAAGGGGGAACCTTGCCCCGAACAGAATATGCATGGGTCACGGCCTGTCTGATCCAATGAGAAATCGCAGCCGACAAGGCCGCCAACCCTTTGCGCGGACCCTCTGACAGCACAAACAAGGCATCAGCTTTTCGAAAAGAAGCTGTAGCAGCCAAGTACACTCGTAAGGCCCTCACTACGTCCAAAGTATGCAACTCAATCTCTTTTGGGTGCGATGGACGAGGGCACAATGAAGGAAGAACAATATCTTCATTAATGTGAAAGGAAGAAACCACCTTCGGAAGGAATGAAGGAGAGGGTAGCAAGACCGCCTTGTCCCTATGTAGGACCAGATAGGGAGACTTGCACGAAAGTGATGGCAACTAAAAAGGCCACCTTCTGCGACAGCAATTGTAAGGAAATCTCCCTGATATTCGCATATGGCGGTTTCTGAAGTACAGAAAGCACCAAATTCAGATTCCACGGAGCCATCGGAGCCTTCACCCGAGGCGCCACATGTCGCACACCTTGTACAAAGGTACGAATCAACGAGTGCGAAGCCAAAGGTCTCTGAAAAAGAATCGCCAGAGCCGATATCTGGCCCTTGAGTGTGCTCAAAGCCAGTTTTTTATTCAGGCCTTGCTGCAAAAAAAGTCAGGACCCTGGACACGACATAAGAGCGAGGGTTACGACCCTCCGCCTCGCACCAAGCTATATAAGCCTTCCAGGTGTGGTGGTAAATCTTGCGGGAAGTACACTTGCGAGCTTTGAACAACGTAGGGATCACTAAGTCAGCGACTCCCCTGTCTATTAGCACCTGGGACTCAATAGCCAAGCCGTCAAAGCCAGCGAGGGTAAAGCAGGGTGCAAGATGGGCCCCTGAGACAGAAGGTCGTCTCGCAGCGGGAGCCGCCAAGGGGCGTCTGCCACCATGTGCACCACGTTGGCGTGCCAAGTGGGCCGAGGCCAATCTGGAGCCACCAGGATTATTGGTATCCCCTCCGCCACTATCCTGCGTATCAATCGCGGAGGAAGCAGTTTTATCAAAGGGAAGGCGTACAGAAGGCGGTAATGGCCCCAGGGGGCCACCAGAGCGTCCGTGGCCACTGCCAACGGATCCTTCGTTCTGGATACAAAGGTCTCCACCTTGTGATTGAATCGAGGCGCCATGAGATCCACGTCTGGCGTCCCCCATCTGCGGCAAATCTGATTGAACACCTGCGGGTGGAGAGACCACTCTCCCTGGTCCAGCGTCTGGCGACTGAGAAAGTCCGCCTGCCAGTTCTCCACACCTGGAATGTAAATGGCAGAGATTGCCGGAACGTGACATTACGCCCAACGTAGTATCAGAGCTGCCTCCGCCACAGCTGATGGACTCCTTGTGCCGCCTTGATGGTTCACATACGCCACTGCTGTGGCATTGTCCGATTGAATTTGAATCGGACGACCCTGCAATCTCACTGTCCAGTGAAAAAGGCACAATCTGATTGCTCTCAGCTCCAGTACATTGATGGGGAGGCGAGCCTCCTGTGCCGACCAACGGCCCTGGGCAGACAGCTGCCCCAGGATCTCTCCCCAGCCTGAAAGACTGGCATCCGTGGTGATGATCACCCACTGAAGGGGCAGGAACGACTTCCCCTGAGTCAGGGTCGAGTCCCGAAGCGACCAAGCCAGCCACCAAGCCAGAGACGCCCTGGTCTGGGAGCTCAGATGGATACGAAGGTCCAAGGACCGAGGGGACCTGTCTCGCCGAGCCAGAATTGCTCGCTGAAGGAGATGAGTGTGACTCTGGGCGAATGGGATCGCCTCGGACGAGGAGACCATGAGCCCCAGCACCCGCATACAGATCCGTAATGAAGACCGACAGCAACTTGGCTGGAGGGAGGAACACCTTCGCCTGTTCTGTGTCCAGAATTAGACCCAGATACTCCAGGCGACGGGATGGAGAGACCGACGACTTCTGCAGGTTGAGTAACCAACCGAAGTCCTGCAGCGATGTCATTGTGATTCTCACATTCTCCTCCAGAGCCGAGACAGACTCCACTCGCAGCAGCAGGTCGTCTAGGTAGGCTACCACCGCAATGCCTCTCTGTCGGAGCAACGCCAACACCGGGGCTAGCAGTTTTGTGAAAACTCAAGGTGCTGAGGCCAGGCCGAAGGGGAGTGCCACAAATTGAAAGTGGAGGTCTCCCACTGCAAAGCGCAGGAAGTGCTGATGCCGTGGAAGAATGGGTACATGGAGGTACGCATCCCTGGTGTCCAGGGATACCAGAAATTCCCTCTGATGAAGGGCGGCCACGGCCGAGCGGATAGATTCCATTCGGAATTTCCACGCCCTGACATACCGGTTCAGGGAATTCAGGTCCAGTACTGGCCGAACCCCCCCTCCCCTTTTTGGGAACCACAAATAGATTCGAGTAGAAACCTCGAAACCTCTCTTCTGGAGGCACTGGCACGATCAACCCCTGGTCCGAAAGTGCTTGGACAGCCCCAAAAAGAGCCTCCCGGCGGTCCTGCGGGAGCCCTAAGTTTGATGGGAAGAATGGGGGTAGAGGGTTGAACTCTATCCTGTACCCGGTGGACACCACTTCCCGAACCCAACAATAGGGAATGTGGGCCAGCCACCGGCCTGCGAACCCCAGAAGACGTCCCCCCACCCGAATCCCAGGTGGGGGCAACCCATCAGGCTGAGGAGGACTTGTCCTCCGCCTTTTCGGTTTTGCGCTGCCACTGCCGTCTTCCGGCCCCTGCAGCGACCTTACCGGGGCGGGTCCCTTTACCTGCTGCGCCCGGGGCGCGAAAAAACCTCTTCTGACCCGAGGGAGGGGGCCCCTGTCTACGGCGAAACTCACGCCTGCGGGGCTCTGGAAGGAAGGTACTCTTACCTCCCGTGAAGTCCTAATAATCTCATCCAAACGTGGACCAAATAGACGTCCACCCTGAAAAGGGAGGTCAGCAAGCCCCTTTTTGGAAGCATGGTCACCGGACCAAGAACGCAACCAAAGTATCCGCCTGAGTATGACGGCATGTATGACTGGATAACATCAGCAGTAAATCAACGGCTGCATCACAAAGGTACTTGAACCCTTGGAACAAAAACTCAGCCCTCTGCGGCGCATCCATCAGGCGACCGTTTTCCAGATCCTTCTGGAGCTCTTCCATATGCTCAGACAGATGTTGTGCCGCCATGGCGGACGCCAGGGCTGGCCGCACGGCAGAACCTGCCACCAGGAACAGCGACTTTAAAAGCGCTTTTGTTTTTCTATCAGCGGGATCCTTAAAGGAAGGGGTCCCTTCCAGAGGAATGGTCGTCACCTTATTAAGGCGGGCTATCGGTGGGTCCACCACAGGCGATTCCCATTTTTTCAAAAAGCTTTCCTCAAAGGGATAGTGAGCAGCGAACCGTTTTGACAGCGAAGAAGAGTGCTGTGGAAGCTGCCATTCACGATAAACAAAATTATCAAATAAGTCATTGTAGGGGTAAGCCTTGGGGACCCTAGGGGGTCTAGTGGACCCACACACATACGCAGCAGACTGCGATTCACCATCCTGACCGAGACGCAGCTTGGTGCGAATGCCAGTGATAATGGCAGCGACCAACGCTTTTTCGCGCACAGCCGCCACCCCCTCATCCTCTTCACCGTCCGATGGGCCCAATTCCCCATCAGACAGGTCCACTGGGGTCCCTGAGACCATTTCCGGATCAGAATCCTCCCCTGATGAATAAAGAGGAGGAGGGGGGCGCTTCTTGGGGGCCTGTCGGGCGACATCCGCCCGGGGGAGAAATTCACTAAAGACCGCCCGCAGCTGGTCCAAAAATGCCCCTTGCGCAGATTGCGCCTCCTCAGCAGGCTCAGCAGTGTAATCTGCCATCTCCCCTCAGTGACACTAAAAAATATAATGAGGCACACCTAAACCTCTGCCGCACACCACCGCCCCACAGTGCACCAGGGAACCCAGGAGGACTGCACCCACCGTCACCAGCACCCACAGGGGAGCCCAGCTATACTTGCTGTTCCACTGCCTGCAACCCTGGAGGATCGTCAGAATAGCCGCGCCGCCAGTTCTCCACCGTTCCACAAAGGAAAAACGATGCACACACGTGTATTGCAGAGGCATGCAGTCAAAATGGCCGCCGTTAAACACTTGAGGCCGAAAAACACCTTCAGGGAACGTGCAGTACCGCAAACTGCTGCTCTGAGCGCTAGAGGGAAAGCCCCATAGGCCCAATATGTCGGCTGCTACGGCAAAATGGTGGCGGTCTGCCGCAAAATGGCGGCGAAAAACGGTACGAACGGCGCGAGACTATCGGTGCGGTGCGGGGGGGAAGGGGAAGGGGGGTGAACAGGAGCTCCACGCGCCCCACCAGCGGCTACCCAGCAAGAAAAAAAATGTTTTATTTTCTTTTTTTTTGGTCGTCGGTCCTTCTTTCCGCCCCTAAAAATGGGGGGGGGGGGAGGCAGGAACTCTTACTCACCACTCCGACGAGCGCCGTGGGTAGCCACCCAGTCGCAGACCTTCCGCCCCTTCTTGGGCGGTATGCTGCAGGCCAGAGAAATCGCCCTTCCCGAATCGCATCCGGGGCTGGGCGCAAGGGGGGATCACCCCAGGCCGCCCGCACGGAAGGGGCACGATGCGGCGCATCCCCATACGGCGGGACTGGCTCGCATCGGTCGGCCAGGTCGGGGATAGTACAGAGCCCATGGACTCTCTATGCCCCAACCCGCTTCTTGATAGCAGATCGATCTTGATAAAAGACAAAAAATTAAAAGAATGGTCACAAACAGGACCACAATTCCCCTACAGGGAAGCCAGGTTAACTCCTTGCAAACTAGGCATTTAGACTGGTGAGCCATTCTATGGAGGGGGTTTATGTGGGAAGAGAGGACGGCCCCATGGGAGGGGCCAGATGTTTATTTTCCCTGCCTAGTGAGACCAGCATAAACCCCACACGTAATGGAGAGCTGCGTCTGTCAGTGAACGATAGGAGAAACTTAGTTACAAGCTCTCAAATTAAGACTTTCCACATTGCTAGAAAAAGTGTCACAGTGTTCGGAGACCCCTGAATATAAAATAAAAATGGACAAATTACAGCAATTTCTGAATAAACTAGACAATGAGATGAAAAATAAGAAAATCAAAAAGTACCATAGAGATATAAAGGATTGTAAGGAAAAACATATTTATAAATGGCAGGACCAAATAAAATCTCCACCTTCGGACATTGACATAGATCAGCCCCATACAGCTGAGGGCAATAATGGTTCTGTCCAGACAAAACCACAATCTAGGAACATAAGGAACACTAAAAAATCAGATAAAGGGAATTATCCACAAACCCCCCCACAGGGAGTGAATAAGCAGGATGCCTCCTTCTGGGGAAATGATTCACCCCAAACTCCCCAATACAGAATCCCAACCTTAAATCAATTTGCTCCGCTTAGAGACCAACCCCCACGTGGTCAGTGGATGCCCCCCTATGGTAATTCATTTAGACCATTTAGGGGAAACCCTAGAGGGAAAAATAGAGGCAGAGGAATGGGGGGTTCATTTCCCCATGTCCAACACCCACGGGGGGGGGGGGGGGGGTGGCGGGGGGGGGAAT
>BLSH010095345.1:55476-96162 GCA_018402905.1 Glandirana rugosa
CATTAAAAAATCAACGGGGGGGGAATGGAGATAACCCTTCAAGATTGTCCAATACAACCAGTACAGACAGGAATACTCTCAACCCCCTCAACATGCATACCACTCAAGAGACAAAAAAAAGATGTAGTAGAGGGGGGAGAAAAGAAAAGAAAGAGAAAATTAGATGCAGGAATTTTTAACCTCACAAATGTAGTCTTTTCCCAGGAGGAACTGGGGATACTTGCCGAGGTCTTGAAATTTGCCGGTCACATATCTAGACAAATTCGAAACCTATACTGACATAGGGAAATTTGCCAGGAAACTCATTGTGAAAAAACATTATATCAAACATCCCAATCCCAATTCTACCACTACCTACAATCATACCAATCTCAGAACTATATCAACCTTCAATCCCAAGGGTATATCCCATCAGTTAATAGAAGTGTTCAAACATATGGTGCAAGAAGATATCAATAATTTACCCCAGGTTAAAGTCAGAAATAGTAAAAAGATAAGAGAAGCAACTAAAAAATTACAGGAAAATAGGAATATTGTTATCAGGCCAGCTGATAAAGAGGATGGTTTGGTAATCCTCACAAGTGAAGACTATAATGCAGAGATGCTACACCTCCTCCAGGACCAAACCACCTACCTAAAACTACAAGGGAATTCCACTGACAAATTAAAACTTGCCTTGAAAAAGCTGGTTACAAAAGGGTCCAAAAAAGGACTACTAAATAAAAAAGTGGCCAAATACCTTATCCCTAATGCCCCTCGTATTCCGGTCATATATCAGATCCCCAATATCCACAAGAATAAAGAACCCCCCTGGAAGACCAATCATTAGTGGTATAGGGTCTTTGTATTCTAGATCTTTCTTCAACCCATATCCACCAGGGGAAAATCATATCTTAAGGATACTAAAGACCTCATAAACAAGTTGCGGGACATAGAATTAACTGATCAGACACTATTAGCCATAATAGATGTCAAATCTTTATTTACCAACATTTACCAAACAGATGGCATCAGTGCCAACACCTGGGCCTTACACAAATACTCAACCTTAAAAACACCACAGGTAGAGTATCTCATTGAATCATTAGACATGGCCATGTCAATGAATTTTTTTGATATGCTGGGGATTTCTACAAACAGATAAAGGGGCAATGGGGGCTAGGTATGCCCCCAGCGTCGCAACCATTTTTCTCAATAAATGGGAGGAAGAATGTATTTTTACTGATCAATGGCCACAGCTTAAACTCTATTTACGATATATAGACGATATTAATCGTCTGGGAGTGGGCACAATCTGAGCTGCAATAGTTCTTGGTCTTCATTAACCAGAAACGGTACGGAGCTAAGTTCACCAGCAATTGGCACCCTACCTCGGTCCAATTTTTGGATTTAGAAATTTTTAGAGTAGATTCCCATGTAGAAACCTGTACCCATTTTAAGGAGACAGATCGGAATGGGTACATATCTACCCGAAGCTGTCATCATCCCAATTGGACCAAGGCCATACCTAAGAGCCAATTCCTTAGGCTCAAAAGGAATTGCCATAGGGATGAAGATTATGTAGCCCAATCTGGTCTTCTTATGGATAGATTTTGGGAAAAGGGATACAATCAGCAAGAACTTATGAAAACTAGGGAACAAGTTGGAAACAAGTTGGAAACAAGTTGGAAAACTGGACAGGGCCTCCCTGTTAAAGAATAAAGTAAAAGAACCTAAGGGAGACAATTTCAATTGGGCCTTTATTTCAGGATTCAACATCCAACACAAGGAAGTTGAAAAAAATAGTAAAAAAAGCATTGGCCCATCCTGAAAAAAGACCCCACCCTCAGGACTGTTATACCACAGGAGGGCTCCAGCCCTGAGAAATATGGTGGCAAAAAATGTCCCTAAGCCCCCAGTTAAGAATCCAACATTTCTAGATCGGCAAGGTTTTCATAGGTGCAAGAGATGTAAAGGATGTAAAATATCGAGGGACAAAACGAGAAGTCTAACTAAATTTTCCTCTGGGGTAACGGGTGAGGAATTTGAAATTAAGAGGTTCATCACCTGTGACTCCAAGTACGTCACCTATCTTTTTTTTTTTTTTTTTTATATCAAATTTTATTGTGTGATGTATGATGTAGTATAACAGGAAAAAGAAACGTGTCAATTTACAGGCAATATCATAAAGAGTATAAGGAGGGGGGGGGGGGGGTGGATGGTAGGAGTAGAAGAAAAGGTAAGCTTCAGGGATTGTTTAGTAGTGTTAGGTATGGTGATAAAGAAGAGAAGAATCCAACCGTAGTTCTACCAGGCCAAGTTCTTGTGAGATTAAGGGGTGCTACTGTTAAGCATGGGTCAGTTTAATTCTGGATAGAGACCTAGGGTCCCCACCGTCGTCCTCCCCTCAACTCCACAAATAATGGGAGGGGGGAGGGACAGCTGGTGCCCGGTCTGCGTCCAGAGATTAAGGATGAGTGTGAAAGTGGACAACAGTATAAGGTGGAGTAAGGCTTATATAAACTTGGCGTGGAGGAAAACGAGCTGCTCTAAAGTACAAATAAAGCTTTAAGAGTGAGGAGTGTCACCTACAAAGTTCTATATGCTGGAAGCATTTACTAGCTGAAAAAAGAAAATACATGCCCATTATCATAGTATTTTATTGCTTGCATATGCAGGGGGGGGGGGGGGGAGTGTGGTTGCAAACTGAATTTGGTACAGGTGTACGCTAGCTTCCAGGGCGGGGGAGAGTAAGGATATTGTTTAGTTCATGTCTCAGATCATATAGATGGAGGGGGGTGAGTCCTTCCTGCTCTTGCTTAGAGAAGGTATCTGAGATATAGGTGTCCCAGCGTTGGAGGAAACGTTTTTGGGATCCTTGTTTGTTAGTCCATAAGTCTAGAATTTCTCTGAACAGGAGAGAGTTCAGCTGCCGTTGGACCTCTGATGTGGTTGGAGGCATATTTTGAGTCCAATGGGTCATGATGGTTTTACGAGCTACTAATAGGCAGAGGTGGATCCATGGTGATAGCTGTACTCCTGTAGTTGTATTTGAGGAACGAGTTGAGGGGTCATCACCAAAGACCATTAGAATTGGGTTTAAAGGAATCTCCTGCTTCGTGACTCTGTAGATTAGAGACCGGACTTGGGTCCAGAAGAGTGCCACCTGAGAGCAGAGACAAAATCTATGGAAGAGAGTTGGTTTATCAGTGTTGCACCAGGGGCAAGTTCTGGTGCGAGGAGATTCTTCAGGTGTGAAGTAAGGTATATAGGCACGGTGCTGGATCTTAAATTGCATTTCCCACCATGACTCATTGGTGGTCAGCTTCAAGATCTTGTTGTGACCTTTAATTATGGATTCATGGAGGTTGTCCTCCTGCAATTCCCTAGTCCAGGCTTTGGTGGAAGAGACCTCCAGAGGTCTTGAATAAAATGGAGTGAGGCGTTTGTAAATGAGTGAGACATTGATTGTTTTGTTATGTACCAGAGAGTCCAAGACTGATGGTTGGAATCTGAGGTGGGGGTCGGGGCAAGTCTTGTTTACAAAAGAGATGGCCTGTAGTAAGTGAAATCTGTGATGGTCCGGTAAGGCCAATTTTTCCTGGATGGTGTGAAAATGGTATGGCTTGGCCGGTTGCTGGGTCAAAAAGGGCGCTCAGTTTTCTGAGGTTATGCTGTTCCCAAGTTTGAAAGGCATCATGTTGTGTTGAGGGGATAAACATCGGGTTGCCCTTGGTGCCCAAGAGTACAGAGATGTTAGCGTGTAGGTGCTGGGCCTTTCTCGTGTCTCTCCAAGCTATGAGTGTCTCTCTTATCAATAGGTTGTACTTAAGGTGTGTCGGAAGGCTGCGTAGGTTGCTATGCAGGGTGGAACCCAGATCAAATGGCCGAACTAGAGCTGATTCAATGTGAAAGTTTGTATATTTGGATTCCTGGGTAATCCAGTCCAGGCCGCATCTCAGAACACAAGACAGGTTATACAGTCTAATATGTGGGAGGCCTAAACCCCCCTCGCTCCTTGGGAGACGCAATTTGGCCAGTGCCACTCTGGGTTTTTTTCGCTGCCACAGAAATGTCGTTAGTCCCCCATCTAGTTTTTGTAAGTCTTTATGCTTAATAAGAATTGGGATTGTTTGCATTGGGTATAGTAGCCTAGCGAAGCTAATCATTTTGAAAAGGCAGCATCTCCCAGTGAGCAATAGGGGAAGGCTCATCCATGATTCAAGCTGGTTCAGTATGCTTGCAATTAGTGGGGGGTAGTTAAGGGTATAGAGGGATGAAGGATCTCTACCGATGTTCACGCCAAGATAGGTAATATATTGTTTGGCTATAAGGAGGGGAGAGGAGGAAATCCAACTGGCCCTGTGATTTGGCTGGAGGGGCAGTAATTCGCTTTTGGAGTAGTTGATCTTCAATCCTGAGCATTTTCGGAACATGTTAAAAGTATCCATGATCAAGGGAAGATCTTGTTGGGGGTCGGATGTAAAGATTAGTATATCGTCTGCGAACAGGGTGGTTCGGATCTCCTCGTCTCCCAAATTGACATCGTGTAAGGGAATGCATGTGGCGAGATAACGCGAGAGGGGCTCAAGCGCTAGGTTAAATAAAAGTGGGGACAGCGGGCAGCCTTGTCTGGTTCCTATATGTAGGAGAAAAGGGTCTGAAATGAGTCCTGCTGCCACCACTCGTGCTGTGGGTGCTTTGTATAGGCTTTCGACAAAACGTAGGAAAGGGCCTGAAAAACCAAATTTGCTGAGAGCCAATGACAACCATTAGAAGCTCACATTGTCAAAGGCCTTCTCAGCGTCAAGGGTTATTATTGATAGGTTTTGCGTGGGGTGGGATTTTGCATACTCTAGGACCGCTAGGACCTTCCTGATATTTGATGATGCGGATCTACCTTTGATAAATCCTGCCTGTGCCGGATGTATCAAAGAAGGGAGAATTTTCGCTAAACGGGAGGCAACTATCTTAGATAGGAGCTTTGAGTCAACATTTAGAAGGGATATTGGGCGATATGAACCTGGTTCCTGAGGGTCTTTGCCCTTTTTCTCGATTAGTTTAATGTAGGCCTGGTGGCCAGAAGGCAGGTATGGACCCCCCTTCCAAATTCCGTTGAAAACGTCTGTTAAAGTCTTTGGGATGTAGGCACTTGTTAGCTTAAAGAATTCGGCGGTTAGGCCATCTGGGCCTGGGGATTTGTGGTTGGCCAGAGTTTTAATTGTTTGTTCGATTTCTTTCCTGGTAATTGGTGCGTTTAGGGAGGAGAGATGTTCTTGACTCATCTGTGGGAGCACAGGTGTGTTGAGAAAGGAATTGGCAATGGATGAGTCTAGCTGGTCTGGGGCGTACAGGATGGAGTAGAATCTGTGGAGTATTTTGTTTATTTCGCCTGGGGTGGAGGCTAACCTTCCATCTTGGTCCTTAAGAGAGCGAATATGTGTGGGTGTGTAGGGGCCTTTGCATAACCTGGCTAGGAGCTTCCCTGCTTTGTTGCCCTGTTTGAGTAGGGTAAGGTCCCAATGAGTTGTGTGTATGCGGTCTTGGTGTTCCGCCCAAGCATCAAATTGTTGCTTAGCCGTTCGCCAAAGAGTGCGATTATCAGGGGTGTCTTTTAGTTGGAGTGATCGCTGTGCTGCTCTCAGTTGCTCGCTTGCCTCCATATAACGCTTGAGTGTGTTTCTTTTGTAGTGGGTCGCATAGTATAGAATTTTGCCTCGAAGGCATGCCTTGCCTGCATCCCAAAATAAATTTGGGTTGGCCAGGTGTTCTCTGTTGTTGGAAGACTAGTCCTCCCAAGCCCTGCGGAGGACCTCTTGAAGGTGAGAGTCCTTCGCTAGGTATGAGGGGAACCTCCATATGTTAGGGGATGTTGAGGAGGAGTAGTCTGATATAGTAATTGAGACCGGGCTATGGTCTGATATGACAATATCATGGATAGCCGTTTCTTTAATGTGCTGTAGCAGGGAGTGGGTGGCGAACAAGTAGTCTATACTCGTAAATGTCCCATGTGGGGGAGAGAAGAATGTGAATTCCCTGTCGGTGGGGTGTGTCAGTCGCCAGGAATCTGTCAGATTAGATGCTGACGCGAACTGTTCTCATTGGGTGATAGATCTCTGGCCAAGAGTGTCTCATGCTGAGTGTTTGTGAGAAGACTTGTCTTCTTCTAAATTGAGGATAGAGTTAAAATCACCTCCTACCAAATGTGGAATGTTTGGTTTGCTAAGGAGCCATCTAGTGGTCTCCTGAAAGAATTTCAATGTGGGGGAGTTTGGAGCGTATATATTGGATATCAATAATTCTTTGGACTGTAGTTTGAGATGTACTGTTGCTTTGCGGCCTAAGGAGTCTTGGTTTGTTCCTAATATGTTGCATTGTAGGTTCTTGTGTATCAGAATGATTACGCCAGCTTTTCTGCCTACAGCTGGGGAACCAAAAACTTCCCCGACCCAGAATTTCTGGAGACGGTGAAACTCGTCTACGCCGAAAAGAGTCTCCTGTAACAGTGCTATATCAGTACGGAGGCGTTTGAGACATCTCAGGATCTTAGCTCGTTTAGAGGGGGAGCATAGCCCCTTAACGTTCCAGGTGACTATACGCATAGCTGGGTGAGGTTGGTATGAGGTATGCTGTGTTCTCTGTGTATCTGGTGTGTGTTATGTAGGAAGGACTCACGGTTTAGTCGCGTTGTGATTTGGGCCCCGCTGGATTGAAGATTGGTAGATTCTTTCAAAGGAATGTGGAGAGAGATCAAGGATGGGGGACTGGAAAGAACAGAAAACAAAATGAATAAACAGTTCAACTTAGCAAACTTTCTGGACTTCACTTTTTTCCTCAAGTGCATTCTCCTAGAACTCGGCGAATCCGCCTTTCAGGCTTTGTCAAAGGGTATGTCCTGAAGGGAAGGGCTCAGCCTAACAAGATGGAGATTTGTGGGTATAATAATGCTCTATTGTAGCCAGGGTATACACGCTTAGGAAGGATATGGTTCCTGAAGTAAGGCTAGAGAGGCCATTTGAACTTGCCCCGTGGGGGGACTTGAGACTTAAGCGCGAATTGGTGGTGTGCCTCCATTGTTGTTGGGGCACAGTCTTTTAGCCGGGTCTTACCTGGGGCTTCGTTGTTCCCTGACATTCGGTGAGAGGGTGCCCTGCGGAGTAGTGGGGCTCGGTGCTCTGGCCGAGGTGGACCTAATATATGCCTCTGCTTCCTTGGGTGATTGGAACGTCAGCTGTTCTCCGTTAGGAGGTTGAATACGCAAAATGGCCGGGAAGGCCAAGGAGAAGCGGACATTTTGTTTGAATAGTTCCGTGCAAACCACTTGAAAAGATTTGCGTTTTCTTGATACTTCAGCGGAATAATCCACAAAGATTAAGAGGTTGGCCCCCTCGATTCTCAGGTTACGGGACCTCCTGAATGCCTGAAGCACTGCGAGTTTGTCAGCATAGTTGAGGAATTTCACTATGACAGCCCTGGGGGATTTACGGTTTGCATCCGGAGGGCCCACTCTGTGAGCTCGTTCTACTGTACAAGGTGCAGGCAGGCCCAGCGCCTCGGGGATGCGTGAGGAGCATAAGTGTATGAGGGAGTTGTTGGGGCAATTCTCAGGGAGGCCTATGATCCTTAAGTTGCTCCTTCGGGATCTATTTTCGAGATCCTCAAGTTTTTCCTATATAGCTGCGTAGGCACGGTCATATTTTTCTAGGGTGCCATTGATTTGATAAATCTCATCGTCTATGTCTGATATTCTGGCCTCAGTGGCAGAGAGCCTGCGCGCCTGTCCCTCCTGAGCTGGGCCATACCTGTTTGGACTGCCGCATCCACCACCTGGGTAATGTTGGGGAGTATAGCTGCTACTGCTTGTGCAATCTTTGTATATTCATCAGGCGGAGGGGAGTTTTGAAGCTCTGGGGCCTGCGTCATCATCGTGTCTTCTGCCTGGTCCATTGCAGCAGCCATCTTGGTACACCCGGCCGTCGGGCTCTGTGTATTCGTTCGGCCTGGGGACGGTGAATCGGTCCTGGAGCTGGTGAGGAACTTGTCCATTAGATGGAGTAGGGCATCCGCTCGTGGGCAGGTGTTTTTTTGAGGGCTGAGTCCCGGTATTTGGTGCAGGTTTTCGCCTGAGGGAGCGGAGCTGCTCGCCGTCACTCCTCACACATGAGGCGCCGGAATCGGAAGTTCACCTATCTTTTGCTGTGTCCGTGTAATTACCAATATATAGGTAGAACCACCAGAACCCTAGCCAAAAGAGTGGGGAAATATGTAGACAACATCAAAAAAGGATACAGGTTTCACAGTGTTACCAACCATTTCAGATTGGTTCACAACCAGGACCCCACTCTACTTAGATTCTGGGGTATAGACAAAGTCCTGCCCCATTGGAGGGGTACGGACATGGTGAAAGCAGTATCACAGATGGAAACTCGCTGGATCCATAGACTACATAGTTTACAACCCTTGGGATTGAATAAGGATATTAACCTTCAATGTTTGACAGATTTTTAATTTTAATTTTAAATTCAGTTTCACTTTTTGATATTTTAATTATCTGCAACTGTATTATCTAGTCTTCTGGGTGATAGAATAATATCATAATTCACCTACCATCCGGAGGTTTTGTAACCTTAGTGTTTGTTATGGGTCTGTATGGGGACTTACTCCCTAGGGAGGGACATTTGAATTGACATCAGAAATAAAACATATTTGGGATTAAGGTCATTGACATAATACTACCCAAAATTCACCACTAGATGGAGTTGGCTTGGTATTTGTGACCTGATGTCAACATTACAATAGTCTTTCCCTCGGGAGTTATATAGGCACTTTGGAACTAATTATAAATATATTGTTAATTGTTAATTTTAATTTGCTAACCATTAATGTATAAATTGGCTTTGAGGCAATGTATGGTCACTGGGTGTGAGCGGCAAGAGCTGGTATCCCGGATTACAGTTCCATATTGATAGACCTTGTCCTCACTTCCACCATCTTGGAGGAGCCAACCAATTAGCACACGCCAAGTTTGGCATAAAAGTAAACCGGAATTAGTATGACGTCACTTCCTGATGACGGTGAAATGTACGTCAAAGACGCCAACCATAGGAGTTCCGGGTCCTGCGATCTATCTCAGTGCTGGTTACACACAACCAAGGCTTGGAACGGATGCGGTAGTCCACACAAGCCGTTTGCCCTGTGGGCGATACCTAGCTGCATGTCGGTCACACCTAGTGCCAGAAACGGGCACATTAAAATGTGAGTGCATACAACTTTCAATATTTTGATATAAATTTTAATAAAACCTACTACACTATGAAAGTTTTCAATATTGTGCCTTGCGGAGTCATTTCCATCTATTTAGCTGGTACAAGCGGAGTCCAAGGGGGTGCAGACACATACTTGTAAAAGGAAAAATGGATTTTATTATAACTTACCATAAAATCCTTTTCTCTGAGTTCACTGACAGATGCAGCTCTTCATAACACGTGGGTTTTATGTCGTCCTATCAGGAGTGACTAGGCAAAACAGAAATAAAAGCAACAGGGATAGGCTAGCCCCTCCCAGGGGGCCATCCTCACCTGAGCATAAAACCCCCTGCTGGCCAATGGCATTCAGTTCGTAACAAGCAGTACAAACCTAATCAGAGGGGTGGGAGCTGCGTCTGTCAGTGAACTCCGAGAAAAGGATTTTATGGTAAGTTAGAATAAAATCCATTTTTTACTTACGTTCACTGACAGACGCAGCTCTTCATAACACGTGGGGACTTCCCAAAGCTGTGTCAAACTAGAGGGGTGGGTGAAACTACAACAACTGTACCCAACAAAACCCTCTCGGAAGGCGCCAGACGCACCTACACTGCCGCCTGTAAAACTTTGCGGCCAAAAGCAGCATCCGCAGATGCCGAAACATCAACTTTGTAAAACTTAGTAAACGTGTGCACTGAGGCCCAAGTAGCAGCTTTGCACACCTGAGATACCGAAGCTTGGTGTCTGAACGCCCAGGAAGTACTAACTGACCTGGTCGAATGAGCCGTGACCGGAAAAGGGGGGACCTTGTCCCGAACCTCATACGCATGTGTCACGGTCTGCCTGATCCAATGGGAAATGGTAGCCGACGAGGCTGCCGAGCCCTTTTTGGAGCCCCCGGGTAACACAAACAACGAGTCAGACTTCCGAAAGGAAGCTGTAGCACTCAAATACACCCGTAAGATCCACATCACATCCAAAGAATGCAACTCAAATTCCTTAAGATGTTTGGGGCGAGGAGGGAAGGACTATATTCTCATTCAAATGAAAAGAGGAGACCACCTTTGGAAGGAAAGAAGGTGGAAGTCGCAGCACCGCCTTGTCCGTATGAAGAATCAAGTACGGGGACTTGCAGGACTAGGCAGCCAATTCAGAGACCCGCCGCGCGGATGTGACAGCCACTAAGAAGGTTCCAACCCCCCGCCTCACACCACGTAATATAGGCCTTCCAGGTCCTGTGATAAATCTTGCGCGAAGTGCACTTACGCGCCTTAAGCATAGTAGGGATCACTGAGTCAGCGACTCCCCGATCCCTCAGCACCTGGAACTCAATAGCCAAGCCATCAAAGCCAGCGAGGGTAAAGCAGGGTGCAAAATGGGACCTTGAGACAGCAGGTCTTCGCGAAGCGGAAGCCACCAAGGGGCGCCCGCCACCATCCGAACCAGATCGGCGTACTAAGTGCGCCGAGGCCAATCGGCAGCCACCAGGATCGCCGGAATTCCTTCCGCCTTTATCCTGCGCAGAACCCGTGGCAACAGCTTCAGAGGAGGGAAGACATATAGCAGCCGATACCGACCCAAAGGAGCCACCAGCGTGTCCGTGGCAACCGCCAAGGGATATCTTGTTCTGCACACGAAGGTCTTCACCTTGTGATTGAACCTGGACGCCATGAGGTCCACCTCTGGTGTGCCCCACTTGCGGCAAATTTGGGGAAACACTTCCGGATGCAGGGACCATTCCCCTTGGTCCAAAGTTTGGCGGCTGAGAAAGTCCGCCTGCCAGTTTTCCACTCCCGGAATGTAAATGGCAGAGATCGCTGGAACATGACGTTCCGCCCAGCGGAGAATCAGAGCAGCCTCCGTAGCCGCTGCGGAACTTCTTGTCCCGCCTTGATGGTTCACGGCTGTGGCATTGTCCGACTGAACCCGGACAGCGAGACCCCGCAGCCAAAGGGGCAAGCAGAGCCTGATCGCTCTCAGTTCCAACACATTTATCGGAAGTCGAGCTTCCTGAGCCGACCACCGGCCCTGGGCAGACAACCGACCCAGCACCCCTCCCCAGCCCGACAGGCTGGCATCCGTAGTTACTATCGACCAGTTGAGGGGAAGAAAGGATTTCCCTAGCGTTAGAGCTGGGGCCCGAAGCCACCAAGTCAATGTACCCCGGGCCTGATGATCCAAGCAGATCAGTTTGTCCAGGGATAGAGGAGATTTTTCCAATTGCGATAGAATCACCTTCTGTAGTAGCCGAGTGTGGCTCTGGGCGTACGGTATTGCCTCAAAGGAAGATACCATGAGCCCCAATACCCTCATGCAGAACCGTAGGGACGACCTCCGGCATGACAGCAGGGCCCGTACCGCCACCTGTAACCCCAACAACTTGTCGGGAGGCAAGAACACCTTCGCCTGCACTGTGTCCAGAATCAGACCCAGGTACTCCAGGCGACAGGAAGGGGACAGCGAGGACTTCTGCAGGTTGATGAGCCAACCAAAGTCCCTCAAAGTGGACACCGTGATTCTCACGTCCTCCTCCAGGGACACAGCTGACTCCGCTCTCAAGAGCAGGTCGTCGAGTTACGCCACCACCGCAATACCTCGCTGTCTCATCAGCGCAAGGACCGGAGCCAACAGCTTGGTGAACACCCTGGGAGCAGAGGCCAGTCCCAAAGGAAGGGCCACAAACTGGTAGTGCAGGTCCCCCACTGCGAAACGCAGAAAGCGCTGATGGCTGAGACAGATGGGAACGTGCAGGTAGGCGTCCTTGATATCCAAGGATGCCAAGAACTCTCCCTGACGCAAGGCGGCCACGACCGAGCGAATGGACTCCATCTTGAACTTTTTTGCCTGCACAAAATAGTTCAGAGCCTTTAGGTCCAGCACCGGCCTGACACCGCCCTTTTTGGGCACCACAAAGAGGTTAGAGTAAAAAACGCAGAACCTCTCCTCCAGAGGAACCGGCATGATCACCCCCTGATCCGCAAGAGACTGGATCGCGCCCAAAAGCTCCTCCCGACGCCCCTGAGGGAGTCTCAAGTTTGAGGGAAAAAACCTGTCTGGGGGTAGAGAGCTGAACTCTATCCGGTGCACGGTGGACACCACTTCTAGTACCCACCGATCGGAGACACGAGCGGACCAAGTGACCGCAAACTCCAGCAACCGGCCCCCCACCCGAGAGATGGGCGGGGGAATCCCGTATGCGGTAGAGGACTTATCCTCTGCCTTGCCGGGCTTACGCTGCCAAGTCCTTTTACTGGATCCAGCCGAGGCCTTACCGGGCTTGGAGCCCGTCCCTGCCGTGTCGGGGGCACGAAAAAACTTCTTCTGCCCGGAAGAAACAGGGCCCTGTTGGCGGCGAACTTCCCGCCGCTTGGGCTCCGGGAGAAAAGGGCTCTTCCCCCCTGTGGTCCAAACAAACGACCCCCCTGAAAGCGGAGATCTGTGAGTCCCTTTTTAGACGCCTGGTCGCCCGACCAGGAATGCAGCCACAACACCCGCCTGAAAAGCGGAAATTTTGGAAAGCATGTGCATGATATCCAACAGGGAGTCACCACAAGTAGTGTAACCCCTCCACCAGGTTATGAGAGGTGGCGCACTCAAAAAGAGATTGAGCTGCCATAGCAGACGCCAGAGTCGGCCGCATGGCAGAACCTGCCACCAGAAAAATTGCTTTAGACGCAGACTCCGTACGGCAATCAGCCGCGTCCCTAAAGGAAGGCGAGCCCTCCAACGGAAGGGTCGTAGCCTTGTTCAGACGGGCCACCGGCGGGTCCACCGAAGGGGAAGCCCAGCCCTTAGTGAAAACCTCCTCAAAGGGATAGCGCACCGCAAAGCGTTTTGGCAGGGTGAAGGAATTTTTTGGAGATAACCATTCCTTAAAAACTGCCCACTCAAAAAACTGATAAGGAAAAGCCTTAGGAGACCTAGGAGGCTTCATAGACCCACACACATAAGTGGATGTCTGCGACTCCCTTGACTGATCAAGTCGCAGGGCCTGGCGAATGTTCGCGATCAGCGCCGCCACAATCGCCTTGTCGCGCACCACTGAGGCACCCTGATCCTCCTCAGTATCTGAGAGGACCAACTCGCCCTCCGACAACTCCACAGGGGTCCCTGTGACCACTGAGGCCACCTCATGATTCGAATTCTCCCCCAAGGATACACAGGGGAGTGGGCGCTTCTTGGGGGGCACCGCAGCCGGAGCCATGCCCACCCGGGGAATGAATTCTGCAAACACCGCCCGTAATTGGTCCAAGGAGACCATGGGTTCCGGTGCTGAATGCTGCTCCACTGGCACCTCCACGGAGGGCCCTGCAGGGACCATAGCCGCAGCATCGCCTCCCTCAACCATCATGCTGTTTGGGAAGCCCCCCCCGCAGTCAGCCAGTAAAGACCGGAAGGATTAAGCCCACCACCACCAGCACCCCAGGAAGGCCAGCTATACCTGCTGCTTATTCCGTAATGCCTGCCCAGCCAGGACCTGTACCGCACGTGTGTCAGCCACGCTGTTCCAGAGAAAGAGGAAGTAAAAACGTTTACAGCACGTTTTTACAGAGGCCGCAGTACCACCAATGACCACCGGGGGCCACCCAAGAGCAGTAAGAACCGCATGGGCTACAAGAAAATGGCCACTGCTTCTGTAAAAAAAGCACCCGTCCACCACAAAATGGTGGTGGAACGGCAGCGTGCAAACCATCGTTCGCCGCCCAGCGGCGAAAAACGAACGGTACAGTCGGCATACTTCCCGGAAGGCGCAGCGCCGCGCAAAGCGGTGGGTGGGTGGTGGGGGGCATCGCAACACCGCCCGGCATACCCCTACTCAGGAAGGCTACCAACCAAATGCCCGGATGCCGCTCGCCGCGCCCCTGGGGCGGGGGAGGAGATCCACTCACCACTCCGATGGGCGATGCGGGTAGCCACCCGTAGCAGACTGATCCCCCCCCACGGAGAATTGCTGCTGGCCAGGCCACTGGAGAGGCATGCGCCAAACCCTGGGCACAAGTGGGGTTAAACACTGGCCGCCCACACGGAACGGACCCTGCGCGGCATGACCCTGCTTAGGCCAGGGTAGCTTGCCAGGTGGTGGCCGGGCTGGGGAAAGTTTTGGATTCGTGATATCCACTCTATGCCACCAGCTGGCTTCTTGATAGCAGTCTTCATAGGAAAAACTTCAGCACAAAAACGCAGGTCCCAGAGGGAACCCAGTCCACTCCTTTGCACTAGGCAAACAAAACTGAATGCCATTGGCCAGCAGGGGGTTTTATGCTCAGGTGAGGACGCCCCCCTGGGAGGGGCTAGCCTATCCCTGTTGCTTTTATTTCTGTTTTGCCTAGTCACTCCTGATAGGACGACATAAAACCCACGTGTTATGAAGAGCTGCGTCTGTCAGTGAACGTAAGAGAAATATTGTTTTCCACAAGCGACTATTGACCATCCTGTAAAAAGGGGGTCAAAATATCTGGTGAGTTGCCACCTTTATTCAAGCTGCACATTGGTAGATCATTGTCACAGCTGGATTAGATTACCTCACATGGTGTTGGATAACATCGCATGGAATATCATTATATATGGACTTTAAGTTAGCACAATGTTTTGATTGTATTTCAATTTGTTTATGTAATTAATCTGGGTCAGCGCCACAAACCTTTATTTATTATCACTTAGGAGTATTTATGCCTTCATTGTTTGAAAGGATGCCTACCAATATTCACTGTACCATGTTCTTGCACTGGAAAGGTCTTACTATACAATTGTTCTTAATACCTTACTCTTAATTTATCTAATTGTTAACGTGAAACTTTACCCATAACAGCCTAATTAATATTCTTTAACAAAAGATCCTACATTCCACGTTAATATTTATACTACCAAAATTAGTGTGTGCTGTAAACTGCCTCCCTGGCAATTTCCTGCTCTCACTTGCAGTCTGCTCAGATTAGTCAGAGGACTGCAATCTGGGTATCACCTGCAGTGCAACATCTCCACCTCTGAAAGTTCTGGTGAAGAAAAGGCGTTACCTTAAATAATGTAGCTCAACCCTTACCATCCCGAATCAGGGATCCCCCTGTGACCACTCTGTGGATTTCACCACCGTTTTCCCAGCTGCTACAACTAAGTCATGGTTAGTCACTCTGCACCTAGTGGATTGAAGGTCTATGGAGAATGAGTTGCTTCAAACAGCCTGCCACAACAGTAAGGACACATATTTGGAGGAATTAAGGGGATTTTTCTCACCTTCAAATTAAACATCTTGGAGGAATGCAACATAAGTTTAGCATCTCAAAAGTTTTCTCAACTGATAACAGAACTGGGAATTTTTAGCTTTGTGAATGCAACAGTATGATTTTAGCTGACTTTAAAAGGACATCAAAATCAACAACCTTACTAAAAATGACTGACAGCCACTGAAGAACTTGAATAAAAACCTTGTGGTTATTAAATAATTAGGTAAAAGGGGAACACTACCATTATGGACAGGGCAATATCACAAAATATGTTTTCATATACTCAATACAGGTTCTTGGTATGAAAGATTTCAGCACTCTCCCTGCAGTAGGTTCTTCATCACAGATCAAGTACATTAAGATGGGAATATAGCAAATAAGCCATGGGGTTTTTCAGTTATCCTGAAGTTAAACATCCTGCTGTACCCGTGTTTTATGCCCTCTCTAAGGTCTGACTCAGGTCCCACTTATTATTATTAATCAGAAAGTAAGATGAGAAGGAGAATAGGGAAGAACACTGGAAGGGCACAAAAAAGGAAACAACTCAGTTTTAGATAATGAAACAGACGTTGTGGTATAGGTAAAAGTGGTATGAATTTAGGTCAACTTAACAATTTTGAGATAATGAGGAAATTGACAAAAAAAAGGAAGGAAAGGGACTCAAGAAGAGAAGACTGAGGAGGAGAGGTTGCACTTGTGTTTTATGCCCTCCCTAAGGTCTGACTTCGGTCTCACGTATTACCCATCCCGACTGAAATAATTTTGCTTTGCTCCATTGTGTAGCACACAATTGTGTAGCACACAATTGTGTACACACTGGGGCATTTTATGCCAGCAATCCCCACTACCTGGTATTGTAGGATTTAGAGAGGATACTGTTCTCACTAAACTCACAAAATACATATGTAGTAGATCTTTTATACGTTTTTTTTTTAAACAATAAAAAAATGTATGTATGGGGATGATTATTGTTGTAAGGCCCAAGACACAGCAATAGGCACAATATGTACCTCAACCTATGCCTAGGTGAATAGGAAATATCAGATATTTGGGGATAGCTATGATGACCTGTCCAAGATTTTATCCAGGTATAGATACATCAGCAATGTATGGATTTTATAAACTGAAAAAACAAAGGATGGCAGAATTTGTCTAATATCTGGGAAGCAAATTAAAATTCACATAAAGCACTGACAGTAAAAGTATCAACTTTCTGAATATACATTTTTTTGACTGCATCTAAGCCCTCATTAAAACTGAACGAGGGTTTAAAATCGTGCGGGTTCAGCTGAACTTGCACAATTTCAAACACATATTTCAGTGTGAGTTTGGGGGAGATTTGAAAGACATCTGTGCGGGTTCATGCACAGATGTCTATTGAAAATCACCCCTGAAGTCGGCAAAAGTAGTGCAAGAACTACTTTTGGAAATAGGTTTGGCGCTGCAAAGTCAACATCGCACTGATTAAGATAGTGCCGTTGCCAGCAATAGTCTGCAATTTGGCATGTGATTTGACATCAAATCGCGCCCATGTGAACGGGGGCTGAAAGTTACTTTGTAACAAAAATTTATAAAAATCCTACATCTGCCTATTGTCTGTTATATGTGATGAGATTTCATCCCATCAATGTGAAAAATATTTATTGTTTGGCAGAAACAGCACCTTGAAGCAATATTTTAAAATAGGCAGAAACCCTTAAAGTTTTTAACCAAGAGTATATACTTACAAGAATACAAAAATGGTGTTGCACTAAACACCTTCAAAATAATCAATTAAATCTTTTCAAGTCCACAGTGCTGATAAAAGTTAAAAGACATAAGTCAATACAGTAAAATAAAATACTGTAATGATGAATGAAAAAATATAAAAAATAAGTCCCAAATAGTGAATAAATGAATTAGAGCAATTCACAATGAGTTCCCTCCAGCTCGAGTGTTCACCGTCACCACAAATATGGATGTGCTCTTACCAGAGAGCGTAAACCTCCTATTACAGGAGGTCAAATGCTCTAATATCCACTATATCGCCAGCTGCTAAATGTCATTTCTTTCTGTTCTGTTTGTAAAAAAACAGCCGTGGACTTCCTTCATCTAGAGCCGTGGACTCCCTTCATCTATACCAGGCCCTTATCCTAGATGAAGGTCTGGTATGGATTGTAAGGAAGGCCGCGTAAAAAAAAAAAAAAAGAAAAGGAGAAAAACACTTTGTAGGGTTTTTCGTAAAAAATGTAGATTTTAAGGGGAACCCTCTACATTCAATCACAATGAATTGCACTGGCCAATCTACCAAAAGTACAAATTCTGACATGTCCACTACCAACCACTGCCGGCCTTTGGTTCCCCCACCCCCAAAATTCATACCAGATCCTTACCCAAGCTGGCCAAAGAAAGAGTAGGGGCAGCAAGAATCTCTTCACATGTCCCAGAAGGCTGCAGGACCACTCACAAAGCACGGCATTGCTCAAGCATGTGCAGTTGGAAGTTGGCTGTGAAGCTGCAAGGAGTCACGGCTACCTTTCCACTCTAAACATGGCAGAGACAGGGACCTGAAGACCGACAAAGAACCATCCAGATGAGTGCAGCGCTGGATTCTTGGACAGGTTAAGTCTCCTTTTATTTAAAATCAGCAGCTACAGTATTTGTTCTTTCTGGGGTGAAGCTAAAAGGGAGTTCTCCATAAGGAAGAAGAGGTCCAACAGCTTAGGACACTAGCAAAAAAACTGAGGACTCAAAGTGGATTAGGAATATAATGGGTTGCCCAGGGGGTGCCTCCTTAACTACTTTCCGAATTGAACCACAGAGAATATTATTATGATGGCCGAGTGGAAGCGCTGCCATCCTAGGTGGCCGTCACATGGACACAGAGGATGACAGATTAGCGTACCGGGCTCCTGACACCATGTAATCGCTGTGACCAATCACAGCAGATCAACTGTATACAAGGAATGGCTTCCATTCATAGCCAATCATTGAGTACTATAGTGTTTATCTCTGTGATTGGCCCCAGTAATCACATAGAACAGACAGGGCCCATGAAAGTCCATCTGTACCATATGTGGCCAATCACAGCTTCACAATAGTACTCAATGGATGAATAGGTGTCATTCATAAAAAATGGTTGTTTATAACAGTGATAATTACTGTTATAAGTAATCTGTGTGTAGAAAAAGTCTATCACCAACCCATAGTAGTACAGTGTCAGTATGGTAACACGATCGCTCTGGTCACAGTATGTAAAAAAAAAAGTTGACGGTATCACCTGTGAAAACCTCAATAAAAAGTGTTTATGGAAGAGAAAAAAAAATGGTAATAAAGAAAAAAAGTAAAAAAAACATTTTTTTACATACTGTAACCAGTGTCCCTGATCACCACCACATCAGCTATATAATGTCACTGTACTGCTCTGATAACAGTATGATCAAAAAAAAAAAAAGTGAAAATTTTCCAAACAATTATGACAATAAATTACAACTTCAAAAAACTCACCATACCTCTTACTAAATTCCCAGGTATGTCTACTTTCCCAAAAGGGGTCATTTGGTGGGTATATGTACTGTCTTGTCGGGCCTCAAAAAATGAGATGTCAGTACTTCAGGGATTGATCGATTTACAAATATGCATACCATAGTTTGTGGATTCTAGAACTTTCCTACAGGTTAAATATTATACACCGATTTGGATTATTTTTTTATCAAAAGAAATGTAGCAGCATACATTTTGTCCTAAATTTATGAAGATTATTTACTGCAAAATTTTATAACAGAAAAGTAAAAAAAAAAAAAATTGTCCAAACTTTCGGTCTTTTTACGTTTATTTAGCAAAAAATAAAAAATAAAAAAAAGCACTGGTGATTAAATACCACCAAAAGTAGGCACTGTGTGAGTGAAAAAAATGATAAAAATTTAAATTGGGTACATACAGTGTTGCATGACCGAGTATTCATTCAATGTTATGAAAGCTGATAACTGGCCTGGGTAGGAAGGGGGTGAAAATGTCTGGTATTGATGTGGTTAAAAGCTTTGCCAGGGTCATATCACACGAAGGAAACTAGCAAAAAATAAAAATTAGGACTGACAGAGTCTGACACAGATATAAGGGGATGCTCAAGGGGCATGTCCTTAAAAGCTTTGCCAGTGTCCAATCACCTGAAAGTACCAGCCTATTAACCCAAGGCCTATGAATGTAAAGCTTGTGTCCTGTACCATGCAATGAAGATAGAACAATTGTGCCTAATCCTGTAGTTGTGAAACATTTTAAAGTCAACGAAAGTGGACTTTCATGGTGATCCCCAGGAGTGCTGCTGAAGTATCCATGTGATTTAAGTTTTTTCTAAAATAACCAGTTAACAGCCACGCAGCTTTTATTTTGCAGCTGTATTTAAATAGAGCTCCCTTAATCATTTTTAAGTTATAAACATTGTTTCAGGAGCAGTTTTAGATTTGGAGCTGGTGGTGTTGGAACAGCTCTGAAGCCAAAGCTGAGGTGCTGGGTATGCAACGGCTCTGGAACAAGCATACAGCTCAATCAACAGAGCCACTCTGGAGCCAAAGCTGGCAAATATGAACCACTGACAACCCTACTATGAGGTTGGATACTCTCCAACATCAAAGACTTAACTGATTAATCGACAACTGATCGATTATGAAAATAGTTGTCAACAATTTTCATAATCGAGTAATCGGCCAGCCAATTAGTTGTCCTGCATACAGAATGCATCATTTGTTTGCATATCAGGAAATACAATGCAGCACAGGTACAGCTTAGTACACAGTCCATACATTTCAGTAGACAGCTCTGTACATCTTCCATAGTCAGAAGGCAGTGAAGCACACATACAGCACAGTACACTATCAATACATATCAGTAAGTGCCTGAGAACTTGTGAATGAGAATGTGTGAGGAGCAATGCATCATGGGGCATGTAGCACTGGGCAGGAAGTGAGTGGTTCTAAAGGGATTCGTTTTTTTTACCTTACTATAAGGGCTCTCTAGATTACACTTTGCAATTTGCTATTGGGGCACTCTGAAGGCAGGAGCTGCCAGAAGTGCCAGTAGGGGACCCCAGAAGAGGAGAATCAATGCTGCTCTGTGCAAAACCATTGCACAGAACAGGTAAGTATAACATGTTTGTTTAAAAAAAAAAAAAAAAAAAATCATTTTAAAGACTGTGCAGGGAAGATCAGCATCTGAACCCAGTGAAGGTGGAGGCTGATATACTGGAGGCGGCTCATTTAAGTGGAGGTAACAGGATATAGCCTGCAGCTGCAGGCTATATCCCGGTACCGTTTTTTAGAGCGGGCGGTCGGCTATCTGGAGATAATGGTCGATCCGGCTCTGGAGCCGATCAGTCGTTATCCCAGGGGGCAGGAGGGGACAATCCCCCCCTTCTATCGCTCTTCTCAAGCCTCTCGTCCCACCCGGGCACCGGAGCTACGATCCAGCATGTCCGCCGGCTAGCACGAGACCTGAAGGAAGCTGGAATCGGCTCCGATCGGGTCTCCTTCGTCAAATTCTGACAGTGACGTCACAACGGTGGCCAAAAGCGCCGGTTTTAAAAAAATAACAGTATTCAGAATCTCCGTTTTTGGTGGTCTGAATACTGTGACGTGTAGGGGGGTGCTAAAAAATAATAAAAAAAAAAGTAAAGCGCCACCGTCCCCGCGAGCTGGCGCAGCAAAGAAAATGCATACGCAAGTCGTGCCCGCATATGATCGCCAGAGTGTGAGCAATAATTTTAGCAAAAGTCCTCCTCTGCACCTCTAGCCTGGTAACCGTTAAAATTTTTAAATTTTTCGCCTATGTCGCAATTCCGCAAGTGTGCACAATTTTCAACCGTAACATGCATGGTATCAATTTACTCGGTGTAACATCCTCTTTCAGAATATACAAGAAAAATTGGGCTAACTTTACTGTTGTCTTATTTTTTAACTCAAAAATGTGAATTTTTTTTTTTTTTTAAATTGCGTTTGAAAGACTGCTGCGCAAATACCGTGTGACAAAAAGTATTGCAATGATCGTCATTTTAATCTCTAGGGTGTTTGAAAAAAAAAAAAAAAAAAATATATATATATATATAGAATGTTTGTGGGTTCTAAGTAATTTTCTAGCAAAGACAGCGGTTTTTAACGGTGGGTGAGTGGTTAAAATGCCCATATATCCTACTTCTGGGTGTATTATTATTTTATATATACATATATATATATATATATATATATATATATATGATATAAAGAATAAATATTATTACTTTCACTGTTTCACAGTATAAATGAACCCCTTATAGCAGGGATATGCAATTAGTGGACCTCCAGCTGTTGCAAAACTACAAGTCCCATCATGCCTCTGCCTCTGGGTGTCATGCTTGTGGCTATCAGAGTCTTACTATGCTTCATGGGATTTGTAGTTCTGCAACATCTGGAGGTCCGCTAATTGCATATCCCTGCCTTATAGTATTGATTATTTGCTCTTTTGAACTATAAAGAGGTAATTTAATTGTTTTTAACCCTATTTTGACAAATGATAAAAAAAAAAAAAAATGCATGCTGCTGCTACTAAATGTCTTAGGCCTGGTGCACACCTATGCGTTTTTGCAGAAACACACTACAGTTCATTTAACATGGTTTCCTATGGGACACGTTCACATCCATGCTTTTTTCAGCTGCTGCGTATTTGGTAAGGGTCAATGACTTTTTTTCAACGCAAAAAGGTGATTTTTTTGGTTTAATAGACTTCAATGGAGTAGCTGCAGAAAAGCATGTAGTGTGTTGTTGAAGCGATTTGCGTTTTTGAATCTGCCCAACAACAAATTGGCCAAAAAACGGCAAAACGCAAAATCACGTGTGCAAAAACATACAGCAAAAAGCACTGCAGAAATGGATCAAAAGCAAACTGCATAGGTGTGAACCAAGCCTTATGTTGGCCATATACGTATTGATTTTTGGATGAGAATATTCATCACGAAAAATCTTTGTACATTTACTGAATGAAAGAATGTTGTTTGAAAATTTCTCTTGCTTTTAACATTCAGTTTTAAAAAGCATGTAAGTTCTGAACGAAAACCACATACACTCCGAAAATTCCTTTGACCAAGAAGTTTTCTATTCTGCTCCTATGAATTTTACCATCACTGTGGTTGAAAACAAATGTTGCTTTGACCTCACTAACGATTAGAAAATCAACGAATGTTCTTCAAATTAAATTTTTTTTGAAGGAAGACATTGATTTTGTGTGGCGAGCATAAGTAACAGCAGGCGCAGGTAGCCTGCCATACATAATATATTACAGTTCTCTCTGAAAATTGGCAAAACACTCTAATTTTTTTTCTTTAAATAAAAAATGTGATCTCTGAGTCTCATGATATTTACCAGATTCAACCTCTAATAGTATATGCTGTATATACTATTAGAGGTTGAATCTGGTAAATATCATGAGACTCAGAGATCACATTTTTTATTTAAAGAAAAAAAATTAGAGTGTTTTGCCAATTTTCAGAGAGAACTGTAATATATTATGTATGACAGACTCCCTTGTCATAGGCAGGTGGCTCGATAAAAGCTATGCCTGCTGTTACTTATGCTCGCCATACAAAAACAATGTCTTCCTTCAAAAAAATTTAACTCTTCTGTCTGTTATTCTCAGAGTGGATTAGAGAATTTGCTACCTGACCATATCTTTGGTTATTTAGATTTACCAATGCATATAGATATTTAAGAATAAATTGCTTTTTTTTAAACTTTACATATTAACTAAATTATACACCACACTTTAAGGTTATTACTCGATTAATCAAAACAATCGGCCAACTAATCGATTATGAAAATAATCGTTAGTTGCAGCCCTAGAGAATCACACATTTTCTCTGGATTATTAAAGACATTAGAACAGCTCATAGTTTAAATCCTTTTAAGTAAAACTTACTTTCCCACAGCTACATGTAGCTGATGCTGGACTTCTGACCTCATACTGCTGGTCAAGTTAGAAGACAGTTGGTCTGTTGTTGCCTGAAGTGATTCTATAAGTTGTTGAAGTTGTGTAAAAAGAGGTTCACATGTTTCTTGTTCATGAGCTTTTCTGTTTTTAAGATGAGTCTCCAACTGCTGCATATCTACAAGAGCCACAAGTGTATTAAATATAAAGCAGCATTATAGCTACAATGAATTAAATATGCTGTAAGTTTATAAAATTCTGCACAAATGTAGTCCACGATTATGGATTAGCAAGCAATAAAAAATAGCAAGTATGAACAAGCATAAACCACCATATTATGATTTTTGGTTTTACTGTAAAATCCTTTTCTGGGATTACATCACAGGACACATATTCATGACTACTTGGGTTATGCTACCGCATTCAGATGAATGGACACTGGCCAAAACAAAAGAGGAAGGATCACTCGTTGAGAAATCCAGGAATAACCCCCCCCCCACCCCAACCAGCTCAAGTAAGCCTCCATTTTGCAGCAAGCAATGATGAACACAAAGGGGAGAGATCCTTGAGTCCCCTTTGATGAACTCCAAAAAGAATTTTACACAAACCAAAAATCCTAATTTGTTAATTGTACATGACTTAAGATGGTGGGCAACACAAAAAGGCCAACACACCCAAAACAGAAAAGCGAAACCCTACTACATAGCCCCCTTGCAAACGTCAACAGAAGCTTGATGCTAAATTGCCAAGGAAGACAGACTTCTAGTGGAATGGACCTTGACCTGGATACCATAGACCTGAAAAATGAGCTGACAGATCCACCTAGAAAAAGTGGATCAAGAAGTGGCTTAACACTTGGGAGGACCCTCAGACAGAAGAATCCGGCTGCCGAAACAAAGCTGTGCATATCAGATAAATTTGATACAGCTTGAAAATCCACCAAATTTTCTCATTACAATGCTTAGGACAAAAAGTAAACGGTGTTCCGATTTAAGTGCAGGGGAGGAAAAGGCCTTGGGTAAAAAAGTTTGGAAAAAAAAAGGCCTTAGCACCACTTAAACCTGGTGAGGAACTAGTATGGGTTTCCTGTATTCAACTTAGAGACCCTACAAGCCAAAGTAATGGCAACCAAAAACACAACTTTGCATGTAAGGAGAGACAACGGAATGTCCTGGAGATTTTTGAATGGAGAAAACTGTCAAAACATGAAAAGAAGGTCCTACAGTGACAAAATGGGCTGCACAGGCAAAACTGACTAAATGGCAAGGCCACTAGTAGTGATAATTTGCAGAAACCATTGCAGAAACTGGATAATCAGGTCCTGCAAGAAGGCATTGTTGATATCCACTAATGCCAGGAAGCCCCCCTGATGAAGCAATCACTGACCGTATAGACTCCAGCCTGCATTTCTATATCCTCAGGAATTTGGGGAGACCCAGAATGGGTCAATGTTTCCACGTGGCTTGGGAACTGTGAATTGTTTTAATTAGAATCCTAGAGCTTTCTCCCCATCCAGTACAGGTGTGATAACCTCCTGAGACAACAGTCTTTCCATAGCTGCAAAGAAAACTGCTATTTTGTGCGGCTCTGAAGGAAATGAGTGCCTAAGGTGCAGACCCAGTCATTTGACTTCAGAGGTCCTATGATTTCAGAGGGCTGTGAAGGCTGATAGCAATCCCATTACCTGCATGAGTAGGTGTGTCCCTTTACTGTAAAGAGGACGTGTTACTTCATCTGGAGGACTTGGAGGTTCTTTGCAGAGAGCTTGAGACACAGGATCCTTCTCATATGGACAGGCATGGTGCACCACAGGAAAAGGTGACTTATAGAGTATTCCAATCATCCACAAAGAACTCAAGAATCTTAAAAAAACATCCAGGAACTGCCAAATGGCAGGATCTTCTGGGTCCAATTCTCTGAAATGAAGCACAGGCTTTGCCCAAACATTGAGGGCTTAAAAACCTCAAATGGCAGGCTGCAGTGCCACTTTCACCAGAGAGGAAAATGACAGCCTTTATTTACCTCCCAACCAGCCTATTGTAATAATACAGACAAGTGGGAACAATGCTATCCTGGGTGAACATCCTATGACGTCCTCCCCCTCGTGCGCCTTGTGCACACAGTAGGGGTCATGCAGCGGTGCGATCTATGACCTGCTGAGTCCAATGGACATAGATCATGTATCTGCCACTGTGCGCAGCACTGGTACCATGTGATCGCTGTGATCCATCACAAGTCAGTTCTAAACAATGGCTTTCATTCATAGCCACAGTGTACTATTGTGATGTTCTCTCTGATTGATCACAGTGACCACATGGTACAGGTCCAATAACAGTGGATCCGTACCATGTGATAGCTGTGGCAATCACAGCTATCACAATTGTACACAATGAATGCCATTCAGTTTCACAGTGTAAAAATTATTGCTTATACAGCAATAATCAATGTAATAAACAAAGTGGAAAAAACTATGGTGACATTGTACTGCTCTGGTGACAATATGTGTACAAAAAAAAAAAGTGAAACATTATATACAGTATCTCACAAAAGTGAGTATACCCCTCACATTTTTGTAAATATTTTATTATATCTTTTCATGTGACAACACTGTATGTCACAGTACACGTTGGCATTCATGGTTCCCTCAACTGTAGCTCCCCAGTCCCGGCAGCACTCATGCAGCCCCAGACCATGACACTCCCACCACCATGCTTGATTTTAGGGAAGACACACTTGTCTTTGTACTCACCTGGTTGCTGCCAAACATGCTTGACACTATCTGAACCAAAAAATGTATCTTGGTCTCAAACCACAGGACATGGTTCCAGTAATCCATGCCCTTAGTCTGCTTGCCTTTAGCCAAACTGTTTTGCTGGCTTTCTTGTGCATCATCTTTAGAAGTGGTTTCCTTCTGGAACAATAGCCATGCAGACCAATTTTATGCTGTGTGCGGCGTATGGTCTGAGCACTGACAGGCTGACCTTCCACCCCTTCAACCTTTGCAGCAATGCTGGCAGCACTCATACGTCTATTTCCCAAAGACAACCCCTGGATATGATACGGAGCACGTGCACTCAACTTCTTTGGTTGACCATGGCGAGGCCTGTTCTGAGCGGAACCTGTCCTGTTAAACTGCTGTATGGTCTTGGCCACTGTGCTGGAGCTCATTTTCAGGGTCTTGGCAATCTTCTTATAGCCTGGGCCGTCTTTATGTAGAGCAACAATTATTTTTTTCAGGTCCTCAGTGAGTTCTTTACCATGAAGTGGCATGTTAACCTTCCAGTGACCAGTATGAGAGAGTGAGAGTGATAACACCAACTTTTACACACCTGCTCCCTATTCACACCTGAAACCTTGTAACACTAATGAGTCAAGTGACAACGGGGGGAGAAAATGGCTAATTGGGCCCCATTTGGACATTTTCACTTAGGGGTGGACTCACTTTTGTTACCAGCGGTTTAGGCATTAATGGCTGTGTGTTGAGTTATTTTGAGGGGACAGCAAATTTACACTGTTATACAAGCTATACACTCACTACTTTACATTGTAGCGTCATTTCTTCAGTGTTGTCACATGAAAAGATATAATAAAATATTTACAACAATGTGAGGAGTGTACTCACTTCTATGAGATACTGTATATATATTGTGACGTTATGCGAGGCGCCACAATGGATGGGCGATACTTGTGGCCTAGCATGCGATCATTTTGAGGCGACTCAAGATTTGCCGGCCACCGTGGCAGAGCTGGTACGGCCTGGTCTTTCTGGTCCACTCAAACCCCTCTCCACCTTCATTTAATGACCAGGAAGAGAACAGAGGAGCGCTCGATACTGGATCTAAGAGGGAGAAAGCTGAGAGAGCTTTGTGTGCTTATTTGAACTCTAAGAACAAGGTTTGCAATGTGCTTATGTTTTGTGGGGGTCGGGGACAGCCCCACACTGTATAGAGATGAGTTTGTTTCGTTTAGCGCCACACGGCGAGGTTTTGTTTTCGCTTGTTTGTTTGTTTTAAACTTGCAAACCTGAAATAATAAACCCGGCAAGTTGCCAGATTTTAACCACTCCAGATCCGCGCTATTGCCATAGTACGGCTCCAGCGCGGATCTGGAATGCCGGGACGACGTCCATGGACGTCGTCCCCTGTGCACGCTCCTCGCGCGCCCCCTAGTGGCAGCAGCGGCGCGCGCGCGCGCCACACGCTGCGCGAGCGTGCCCGTGGCTCGGGCGGACTCTATGTCCGCCCGGACCCGCCGATCTCCTTCAGGAGCCTCAGAAAGGGGAACCGCCGTTGTAAACACGGCGGTTCCCCGTTCTGTGAGGGGGGGCATGCCAGATCTACTGATCCCTGTCACTGGGATCAGTTAGATCTGTCATGTCCCTGTCAACCCCACCCCCCCACAGTTAGAACACACCCAGGGAACATATTTAACCCCTTCACTGCCCCCTGCAGGTTAACCCCTTCACTGCCAATGACATTTACACAGTAATCAGTGGCCATTTAAATTTCTGATCGCTGTATAAATGTCATTGGTCCCAAAAATGTGTAAAAAAGTGTCCGTCATTTCTGCGGCAATATCGCAGTCCCGCTAAAAATCGCAGATCGCCGCCATTACTAGTAAAATAAAAAAAATAATAAAAACCCCATAAATCAATTCCCAGTTTGTAGATGCGATAACTTTTGCGCAAACTAATCAATATACGCCGATTGCGATTTTTTTTTTTTACCAAAAAATATGTAGAAGAATATATATCGGTCAAAACTGATGAATAATTTTTTTTAATGGATTTGTACTTTAGCAAAAAGTAAAAAATATTGTTCTTTTTTGCAAAATTGACACTCATTTTTTGTTTATAGCGGCGATCAGAAATGACGCAGAGGTGATCAAATACCACCAAAAGAAAGCTCTATTTGTGGGGAAAAAAGGACGCAAAATTTATTTGGGTACAACGTCGCACGACCGTGCAATTGTCATTCAAAATGCGACAGCGCTGAAAGCCAAAAATTGGTCTGGGCAGGAGGGGGGTTTAAGTGCCCGGTAAGGAAGGGGTTAAAGAAACTGACATCCATTTAGAATCTTTTCCCCTGAAAAGTTATCCCCATGAGCTAATCTTCCACACCTTGTGGAGTTCAGCGTGGCAACTTTCAAAGATGGAGGAAATGTTGAAGGCCCTGCTGCAAGCCAATGCAGCCCAGCGGGAAACCAACAGGTCGCAGAGGCCGCTGCAGCACAACAGGCAGCAAAATACGCAGCTCTGCAGGAAACCAATCTCCGGGTCGCAGAGGCCGCTGCAGCTCAGCTAAAGGAGAGTCGCCAGGCCATTGCAGCTCATCAGGCTGCTGCAGCTCAGTGAGAGGAGAGTCGCCAGATTATCGCAGCACAACAAGCGGCTCAACAGGAGATGAACCGACAGTTTGCGGAGGTCCTGCTGGAGCAAAAAAAAAAAAAAAAAAAAAAAAAAAAAAAGGGCCCACACCTCATGACAGTGGAACCAAAGTTGGTATGTGCTTCATACTACATGCAGAATTTGAAACCTGCGGATGACAGAGGCTTACCCCTCATGACCTTTGAAAGAGTCGCTCTTCCCGAAGGATGGCCAAAAGAACAGTGGACGGGTCTGCTAGCTCCATTTTTGACCGGCGGACTCCAAAAAGCCTTTTTCGATCTGGAAACAGATAAGGCTCAGGACTATGAGACTCCAAAGGCAGAGATACTCGCACGCATGGGGGTCACCATGGCAGTCTGGGGCCCACGCATGCATCAGTGGACTTATCGCACTGACAAGCCACCCCATATGGTCCCTCTTACCAGGAAATCGCTACAGCCAGAGACTTTACCAGGTCCCCAGATTGTGGAGCGCGTGGTCAAGGACCGCTATCTACAGGCGCTCCCTGCTGCTTTGAGGAAAAGGGTCAGCCATGGGGACCCCAAAACTGCAAGCCAACTGGTGGACCTCGTCGAGAGATACACGGCTGCTGAGAACTTGTTGCACCCATCTGCGTCCCACTTCAATGTGTCAAGAGGTGAAAGATCGCCTGGCGGACCCGGTAAGACTGTTGCAGGGTTCAGGGGCTTGGGGAAATTTGATAGGACTGATACAGCTGAAGAGACTGGGGATTCTAGACCTGGAGACTGACCAAAGAAGGCAGGAAGGTCTTGGGGACCCTTGAGAGGACTGGGTATACAGTACATACAGTACTACCGATGCCATGCATTGGGACATATTGCTGCCAATTGTCCCCTGAATGATGAATCCATGCAACGTGATAATGCTTATATGAAAAGACGCATCACTCTTTTTAACAGGTCGCATGTATAGCATCATGCTCAAGTTGCATGGAGAAGCAAATGTGTGTGATTGCTATTGACAGGAAATCCTTCACTGCTTGACTGTGGCAGCGTGATAATGTTGGTCAAAAGCAGCTGTGTAAATCCAGCCAGGTTACACCCTAGCACTGTCTGGGTCATTTGCATCCATGGGGGCACTCGTGACTACCAGATGGCGCTGGTTGAGATTGACACCCCTTGCGGCACAGTGACTCATTCAGTGGGAGTGGTACATTCCCTGGTTTACGAAGCCCTAGTGTGGAGGGATTGTCCCCATTTTTGGAGGTTGTGGAAAGGCACAGAGAGCCTGGAGGAAGGAGCTCCCCCTGCTGAGGAGGCATGGAAGTTATCACCAGACCCATCTTGCCAAACGGAGGGAGAGATTGGTGGAAGGACTGAGGAAGGAGGAGACCCTCTTCCTTTTCCTGTAATGGCTGGGGAGCCAGAAGATAGCTCCCAGCAGGTGGCTAATGTCCCAGACCATGTCTCTGTCCCTGACAGTGAGAGTGAACCAAATGTAGTCCCTGACTTAGAGGTCCGGAAAGAGGACTTCTGTACAGAACTACGGGATGTAACTCTCCTCAGAGCCAGAGAAAACATGAAGGTGATGTATGGGGAACCCTTGGAACCTAATTGGGGGCATTCCCAAACCCTTCAGCTGGATAGTGCCCATGGTCATGTAATGGGGGGACATCTGGGTATGGAGGAACCCAGGGAGAGAATAACCCAGAGATTCTTCTGGCCTGGGTTGTATGCAGATGTCAAAGAATACTGTGAGTCATGCCCCGAGTGTCAAATGACAGCCCCGTCACCTCATTTTCGTAGTCACCTTGTCCCACTTCCCATAATTGAAGTGCGATTTGAGCGAATTGGCATGGATCTCGTGGGACCAGTAGTAAAATTTGCCCGGGGACCCCAGCACATCCTGGTGATCCTGGACTATGTGACCCGCTATCCTGAGGCCATACCCTTGCGGAATACCTCCTCTAAGACTATCGCTTCTTAGTATCTAGACCGGTTTTATCTAGATTTTTATTTATAGAAGGAAATATTTTCTTGCACTCTTGTACTTGTGGAGGAGTTTTTTAACCTTAAAGGTAAGGAATTGATTTAATTCCTGTTGAAAAGTTAACAGAGGAAAATGAAAAAACCTGATGACGAGATCAAAATCCACAAAGACCTAGTGGAACCATTTAGGGATACGCCTGAGTACAAGAAAATTGCTACGGATATAAATAAAAATCTAGATAAAACCGATCTATATACTAAGAAAAGGAAGGCGGGTAAATACCAGAGGGATTTGAAGGATTTCAGCAGCTGACAAATATACAAATGGCAGGCTAAATTAAAAGAACAAGAGCCTATTAGACCAAATCCCAAGGGAGAGAGTGTTGCTATGGAATCAATTACTCCTAAACCCCCAGTTGGGTACGCATATAGGAATAGGGCCCACTGCACCACAATAACATCAATATGATAATTACCATGTATATGACTCACCAAGGACCCCAGGTTGGAGGGAACACTGAGGGAATAGGAGGGGGAATCCGAGAGGACCGTTTAGATGCCCCCCTAGGAGAGGGAGACCCCTCCAATTATAGCCCAGTACCTACCTCCAATAGATTTCAACCCCTTAGGGACTATTCTAGCTATGTGTATGAACAGGAACCCCCAAGACAAGAAATAAGGAGGGAGTATCAAGGACCGGGTAAAGGGAATTACCATCAAAATCCTTCTCAGGATGGTTTTTTTTAGACCGATGGGGGTATCGCGAGCCCCCCAAAGACACCAGGACCCATACCCAGGGATGGAATTGAGAGAACCAAGAGAGGATGCCGAGGGGGAAAGAAACAGCAAGAGAATAAGAGAGAAATAGGACAGGGCATCTTTAACATCAGTGGGATAGCCCTGAATAAAGAAGAACTTAGAGTGCTGGATAAGGGCCTCAAATATGCTCCCAATAAGAATCTCAATAAATTTGACACATACATTGGAATCCAGAAATACATCCGGAAAATTAATATCAAGAAATATATGTTGATGGAAAATAACAGAAGAGCCCTACGACCTACAGTAAGTGAGCAAACCCGTATTGCGCATAGTGAGTTGAGGAATAAATCCCTTTTTAATCTGCAAATTAATGACAATAAATATGTAGATGTAGTTAAAAGACTGGTGGTAGAGGATCTGGAAGGTTTGCAGATTAAGATACACAGAGACCCTACCTATACAAGTAAGGGCATCCGAGATATTGAAGATAAAAAGAATGTCATCATCCGCCCAGCGGATAAGGGCGGGGGCATAGTGGTCATGTCTAAAGATGATTATATACAAGAAATGGACAGATTATTGAGCGATCGTAGTACATATGCAATACTGAGAAGCGACCTGTCAGGAAAATAGAAGGACAAACTAATACACTTGGTAGAAAAAGGTAAGAAGAAAAGGAGGACAAATACTTGGTCCCCTTGGTATGTCGTATCCCTGTAATATACTCTATCCCAAAAATCCGTAAGAAAGCAGAAAGACCACAAGGGAGACCTATACTAAATGGCATTGGATCAGTGAGCTCGCGTATGGGCCAATACATTGATGGTTTCCTCCAACCATTGGTAAGGCAGACTCGGGCCTACCTAAAGGACACCAAGCATCTGTTGCAATTATTAGAACAAACTACCATCACAGGACCCAGTCTACTGGTGACTGCAGACATGGGTTTTGTATACCATCATTAAAGATGAAGATGCACAACATGCTGTACGCCAGGCATTAGATAAGGACAATACATTATGCAGGAGACAAAGGAAATATATTAGGAACTGCCTTGATTACTGCCTTAGCCATAACTTCTGGTAGAACAGCAAGTTTTTTCAGCAAATTAAGGGTATTGTCATGGGGGCCCGCTTTGCCCCGAGCGTGGCAAATCTATTCATGGGTAGGTGGGAAACTGATCAAATCTTTGATCACTATTCCCCTGAACTAACCCTGTACCATCGTTTTATTGATGACATTTTCTTTATCTGGCGAGGAGACATGGGGAGCTTACGAGAATTTCAAAGTAAACTGAATGGGAATGATAAAGGCATAGAATTGACCTGGCACAGCAGCAGTGAGAGGATTACGTTCCTGGATTTGGAAATAGAAATTACAGATGGGATGATATCAACTAAAACATTCTTTAAACTGACAGATAGTTATTGTTATACAGTCAGGTCCATAAATATTGGGACATCAACACAATTCTAATCTTTTTGTCTCTATACACCAAAACAATGGATTTGAAATTAAACGAACAAGATGTGCTTTAACTGGAGACTTTCAGCTTTAATTTCAGGGTATTTACATCCAAATCAGGTGAACGGTGTAGGAATTACAACAGTTTGTATATGTGCCTTCCACTTTTTAAGGGACCAAAAGTAATGGGACAGATTAAGAATCATAAATCAAACTTTCACTTTTTAATACTTGGTTGCAAATCCTTTGCAGTCAATTACAGCCTTAAGTCTGGAACGCATAGACATCACCAGACGTTGTAATTTCATCCCTGGTGATGCTCTGCCAGACCTCTACTGCAACTGTCTTCAGTTCCTGCTTGTTCTTGGGGCATTTTCCCTTCAGTTTTGTCTTCAGCAAGTGAAATGCATGCTAAATTGGATTCAGGTCAGGTGATTGACATGGCCATTGCATAACATTCCACTTCTTTCCCTTAAAAAACTCTTTGGTTGCTTTCGCAGTATGCTTCGGGTCATTGTCCATCTGCACCGTGAAGCGCCGTCCAATGATTTCTGAAACATTTGGCTGAATTTGAGCAGATAATATTGCCTGAAACAGTTCAGAATTTATCCTGCTGCTTTTGTCAGCAGTCACATAAAAACAAATACAAGAGAACCAGTTCCATTGGCAGCCATACATGCCCACACATGACACTACCACCACCATGCTTCACTGATGAGGTGGTATGCTTTGGATCATAACAGCAGTTCCTTTCCTTCTCCATACTCTTCTCTTCCCATCACTCTGATACAAGTTGATCTTGGTCTCATCTGTCCACAGGATGTTGTTCCAGAACTGTGAAGGCTTTTTTAGATGTTGTTTGGCAAACTCTAATCTGGCCTTCCTGTTTTTGCGGCTCACCAATGGTTTACATCTTGTGGTGAACCCTCTGTATTCACTCTGGTGAAATCTTCTCTTGATTGTTGACTTTGACACACATACACCTACCTCCTGGAGAGTGTTCTTGATCTGGCCAACTGTTGTGAAGGGTGTTTTCTTCACCAGGGAAAGAATTCTTCGGTCATCCACCACAGTTGTTTTCCATGGTCTCCCAGGTCTTTTGGTGCTGCTTGCTAAGCTCTCCGGTGCGTTCTTTCTTTTTAGGGATGTTCCAAACAGTTGATTTGGCCACACCTAATATGTTTGCTATCTCTCTGATGGGTTTGTTTTGTTTTATCAGCCTAATGATGGCTTGCTTCACTGATAGTGACAGCTTTTTGGACCTCATATTGAGAGTTGACAGCAACAGATTCCAAATGCAAATAGCACACTTGAAATTAACTCTGGACCTTTTATCTGCTCCTTGTAAATGGGGTAATGAGGGAATAACACACACCTGGCCATGGAACAGCTGAGCAGCCAATTGTCCCATTACTTTTGGTCCCTTAAAAAGTGGAAGGCACATATACAAACTGTTGTAATTCCTACACCGTTCCCCTGATTTGGATGTAAATACCCTCAAATTAAAGCTGAAAGTCTGCATTTAAAGCACATCTTGTTAGTTTCATTTCAAATCCATTGTGGTGGTTTATAGAGCCAAAAAGATTAGAATTGTGTGGATGTCCCAATATTTATGGACCTGACTGTATACCAAAGGGAAGCTGCCACCACCGCTCATGGCTGGATAACATACCCCGAGGACAATTTATGTGCCTAAGGAGGAATTGTACACAGCGACACATTTTGAGGAGCAGGCGCAGGTATTAGGCAGAAGATTTACAGATAAAGGTTATGAGGAAAATACCATCAAGGAACAGATTCAATTGGTTGGGGAAATGGAACGAGTACAACTGATCCAAGAAGACAACAAATGTGATAACAGAAAAGACTTTTCAAGAGCCATACTACTGGACTTCAATAGGCAAGCAAGACAAGTCGAGAATATTATACGTAAACATTGGCCCATCTTCCTGAAAGATAATGAGATTAGATCATTACTTCCTTCTAGGCCCCAGTTCATCTATAGGCGGGCCAATAATTTAAGGGATAGATTGGTTAAGAGCATTATGGACCCACCGAAAACTAAGCGGTCCACTTTCCTTGACCATAAAGGCTTTTATGGATGTGGAGGGTGTACAAACACCCTAGGTAAATTGAAAAGAAGAAAATAGTTTACCTTTTACCATCACGAACAAAAAATATGAGATAAGGCATTTGATTACATGCGACACTGAGGGAGTGGTTTACTGCATTCAGTGCCCATGTAAGATGCAATATATTGGCAGAACTAAGCGGAAATGATCCAAAAGAATCCAGGGACACATCTATAATATCAAAACTGGTTTTAAAAATCACCACTTAACGAGACATTTTAGGGATTTTCACAATAGAAGCACGTTAGGGCTAAGCTTCTGGGGTACTGAAGTATATCATAGACAGTGGAGAGGGTCTGATAAGGTAATAACCTTGAGCCAGAGAGAATCTTGGTGGATCTATGAGATCCAATCTCTTAGGTTGAAAGGGTTAAATGTAGATTTTGATTTGAATTGATTTATTTCTGATTATTAATATGTTTGTTTACCATTTTACCTTACTAACCAGTTAGCAACCGGCCCATAGACAAAAGACGTGTACAGGGGGCTTGCTTAAACCTGGGAGGACGTCTATTGACGTCCTCCCAGAATCCTGCTTCCCGCGCGCCCCCTAGGGCGCGCACATGGGAACATCCATGATCCCCTGGACCCCGCGCATCACGGATCGCTGTGAATGGCCGCTGTGAGCGGCCTTTCACCACGTGATCGCTCCGTCAAATTCCGCCTGCTTTTCTCTCTCCTCTCCGCACTGATCGTGCAGTGTGAGGAGAGAGGACATGTGCAGTGCTGTGGGCGATTTGTAATGCCCGCAGCACTGCTAAGTGACAGTGGGGGACAGGCTGCACCCCCCCACCATCCATCCACACCCACCCAGCCATCCTCACCCCATCCATGCTTATCCATCCATCCTCACCCAGCCGTGCTCAGTCATCCCCATCCGTGCTCATCCATCCTTATTCATGCTCAGTCATCCCATCCGTGCTCATCCATCCTCATTCGTGCTCATCCATCCCCACTCAGTCATCCTCATTCGCGCTCAGTCATTCCATCCATCCCCATCCGTGCTCATCCATCCCCATCCGTGCTCAGTCATCCCCATCCGTGCTCATCTATCCCTATCCAAGGCTCATCCATCCCACATAAGTTCTCATCCGTAACACATCCGTGCCACTACACTGCCTGCCCATCCGTGCCACTACACTGCCCATCCGTGCCACCACAGTGCCTCACAATAGTGTAAAAGGTAGACAAATTAGATTTGAAATATATGCCTCTATAACACCTGACGGTGCTCCCTGCATGTTGGGCCTCTGTATGTGGCCACGCTGTGTAAAAGTCTCACCACAGGTGGTATCGCCACACTCAGGAGGAGGAGCAGAATGTGTTTTGGGGTGTAATTTGTGGTATGCATATGCTGGGTGTGAGAAATAACCTGTTAACTTATGACAATTTTGTGGAAAAAAAAAAAAAAAGAAAAAAATCTTCACATTGCAAAGAATTGTGGAAAAAATTGCAACTTCAAAAAATTCACCATGCCTCTTACTCATATACCTTGGAATGTCTACTTTACAAAAATGGGTCATTTGGGGGGTATTTGTACTTTCCTGGCTTGTTAGGGTCTCAAGAAATGAGATAGGCTGTCAGTACATCAGGTATGATCAATATTCAGTGATTGGCACCATAGCTTGTAGACTCTATAACCTTCACAAAGACCAAATAATATACGCTAATTTTTTTTTTTTTTTTTTTACCAAAGATATGTAGCAGTATACATTTTGGCCAAAATTTATGAAGAAAAATGACTAATTTGCTAAATTTTATAACAGAAACTAAGAAAAATTATTTTACAAAATTTTCGTTTTTTTAATTATAGCGCAAAAAATAGAAAAACCCAGCGGTGAATAAATACCGCCAAAAGAAAGCTCTGTGTGTGTGAAAAAAAGGACGCAAATTTCATATGGGTACAGTGTTGCATGACTGAGTAATTGCCATTCAAAATGTGAGAGCACTGAAAGCTGAAAATTGGTCTGGTTGTTAAGGGGCTTTAAGTTCCCAGTGGTCAAGTGGTTAATATGTTTGTTTACCATTTTACCTTTATTCACCATCATTCAACATGCCTTATGTGACATTGTCCGCTAGGGATGGGTAGTGTTATGGTGCGTAATCTAGGGGTGGTGGGTGGTTCATGCCTGCCCATGTATGAGCAGACCCAGATGGCTCCTGATTCGGTGTGCATCTTTTTAATATCCCGTTTTTTGTTTCCTTTTTTGAGATTCACCAATGGGGGGCCATCCCTGGATATTCATACTTGCATCCTGGTTGATTTGCTTGCATTAACCTGCATCAGTAAGAGGGGGAAGTGCATGATGACTTTACTCTATCACTGCCCCCCCAGTTTTGCACTTGCTGATGAAGAGAATGTATGCAAAGTTTTTAGGTATCCTATATTAAGCTCTGTAGGATTGCTTATAGATTTTATACATCTATTTTTGCCCCTCGTGTGGTTCCTCTCCTTTTTTTCTCAGCATACATGCATTCCACACGGGGGTCTTCAACAAAATGGAGCCCGTTTATTTACACTTTTTAATCAGTGGCCCGGAGGTGCTTGTAGAGTATTTGCCTTTGCCGCCAGTTTGGATGGGTAGGTTGAGTGCTCACAAGTCCGCCTATGTGATGGCATCAATTGTCATCGCCTATTACAACTGCGCACATTACTTGCTTTCACTTCGGCAATGTGTCTCCGGGAATATGGTGGCCGCGACTTCGACAAAATGGCGGCCACAATTCACTATATAAGAGAAAGAACTTCATGAGGCATACACCCCTTGATAAAGTCACGTGATGAGTGACGAAACATCGGGGAGGAGCCTCTTGACGTTGTTAGTGACCAGCCACGATACCTGCACGAGCCAGCAGCCGTTTGCTGTCTGCAAATACTGGGACTGCTGGGGATTATTGTAATTGCCTTTTACCCAAGTGTATCGGTGGTAGTACACATGCAAACGTGAGTTCTATTATTCTTTTTACTAAACGTTTTTTATTGAACGATCCAGCACTATGTGAGTTCCCCTTTTTACATGCGATATGACTGCACCTCATACCAGTAACCACACGCTGCCTAGCCGTAGGAGGAAAACACCCCAGTGGGGACTGTGCGACTTGGCCCATCTGGGGTCGCACTTGGAGGTGAGCGCAATATATTGCTTGGTGGAGGTGTTTGTATGCACCTGGGAGCACTCACTTTCAGAAGTAGGAGCACGCAACTGGACACCAGTGCTTACAGTGGCACTTTGTTTGCATACTTTGCACTTATATTGACTTTTTTATGAACTAATAATATATTCACTGCAGGAGCAGCACCTAACTATGACACTGTTAATGGACTCTATGCACCTTTTGACCATTTAACTTTTGTGATTGTGGTATTTTCTTTGAAACTCTATGCACTTTTATATTCTTTGCACAATATACTACTGAATATATTTATGATATGACAGTTCTTTAGTATATGTGATGACATATTCCAACCACTAGGTGGCACTGTAATTATTTTACTACATTTATGTATTTGGGCACAGATATTGATTATATTTATATTATGCACAATTTACAGTTGCTATTAATGCATATTAGCCATTAGGGGGCACTGTGTCAAATATTTATTCACACTGCTGATGCCCTGTCTTGTGGATTGCGCCTCACTACCTATTCATTTACCTAAAAGTTAATTCAATAAAAAAAAAAGTAAGCAAAATATTGTGGTTAGTGGTTCAGCCTTTTCAGGGTTAAGGCAGGCGGTGAGGAGGGAACATGTACCCTCCCTCCCAGCTGCCTGTCAACTGTCTACTGAAAGTAATGGATTGCTTTTAAGGTTAACTAGCAAAATTGTGTCCATTTTCTAAAAGGAAACAACTTGAACGCTGATGGTGCAGTGAAATGTGCATTAAGGCAATGGCGGCAACATTTGCACAGCATTGCAGGGTTTAGTGCTATAGAGTGCATGGATACATTAGTAGCGAATGGTTAGCACAATCCAGCCTCCCACCTCTATCTTCTCCTACAGGCACTGAGTGTTGTTAGAACTCCTACTTTCTCATATAAGCTGACTACATAGGGGAAGGAAATAGGAGGCTGTGACACTATGGCAGCTGCACAGGGCAGGAGGTAGAATTTGTCACTATGTGAGAGAGACTCTTACTATACAGCATGAAAGCACTAGAAAGGGTGATAACACTCTGTGACATGCATTAGCTGCCTGTAGAGGGGGTTTGGTTGAGCAGGGTTGGTAGTTAGTGACTTCTCCCTAACTACTAGTAAGATAGTGTAGAGGCAGAGTGTGCAGTGTCCTCATAGTTGACAAGTGTTGTGGATCTTGTGGGTCAGTTCCACAGTGATCAGGACACTTGTCAACTCCAAGAGTTCTGAAGCGTTGTGAACTCCATTCCCTGTTGTGCAAAGGGGAAAACAAGGTAACATCATCTCGTTAGAAAAAGTAGTTTAAAATAATTGTTAGGTGATTAATTCGTCACAATCTCTGCTTCCATTGTGATGGAAAAAAGACAGGATTTACAACTTAGAAATATGCGATTATCTGCATATCATGGCCACTCTGGGGGGTTAGCTCAATGGGGATCACTTTCCCTGGGGAAAAAGGTAGTCCAAACTGCAGGTTTTCTTAAAATATGACTTGTAACCAGGTTTATTTAAAAGGTTGCAGGTAAATAAAAAAAAAACAAAAAAAAAACAAAAAACCGAAAAATCCTTGCCATCCAGGCACTAAACAAACATTTCCAGTTTCCTAACTCAGAGGTAAAGGGCTTCTCCCAATCACCCACAAAACAAAGATAATGCAAACCTTTTTTTCACAAAGCAAAGTTCAGTTCATCAGCTCTCTCAGGCTTGATGGCTCCTGAGTCCCAAGCCAGAGCAATCATCTGATTTAGACATGCTTCCTTTAACCACTTGCCGACCGCCGATAGGCATCTGACGGCGGCAAAGTGGCTCGTTCCCGCAAATCGCCGTCATACGACGGCGGCTGCGGGAACGTGTATAGTGAGCGCGCGCGCGCCGCCGGAGGCGCGCCCGCGCGCTCACTGTGTCCAGGGGGGGCCAGGGAGCGGGTGCGGCGGCTTCGATTGCCGCCGGCCACCCGCGATGGCCCCCCCAGAGCGAATGAGCGGAGGTCCGTGTATGTAAACACGGACCTCCGCTCTGTGTGAGGCGGAAGGGCTGTGATCACAGCCTTCCTTTACGTGAAGGCTGTGACCACTTCCCTTCCCCAGATAGGCAGTCCCCCATACAGTTAGAACACGCCCAGGGAACATAGTTAACCCTTAGCGCGCCCCCTGCAGGTTAACCCCTTCACTGCCAATGGCATTTACACAGTAATCAGTGCATTTTTATAGCACTGATCGCTGTATAAATGCCAATGGTCCCAAAAAAGTGTCAAAACGTTCCGACATGTCCGCTGAAATATCGCAGTACCGCAAAAAATCGCAGATCGCCGCCATTTTTAGTAAAAAATAAAAAAAAATTAAAAACCCCAAAAATTAATTATCATCCGTAAACGCGACCACTTTTGCGCAAACCAATCAATAAACGCCGATTGCGATTTTTTTATCGCAAATATGAGGAAGAATATAAATTGGCCAAAAACGGTGAAAAAAAATGTTTTTTTATATT
>BLSH010095345.1:105312-115721 GCA_018402905.1 Glandirana rugosa
CAGGATGGAAGGTTTAATGATTTCGATCAGGTGGGGGACAATGATTAAGAGTGACAGGACGTCCGAAATGTAAAAGATGTGCCCTTTTTGGAAACAGATGTCTCTAGAAAACAACAGGTCCCCGCAGGTTTGTAAAATAACTGATGTACTAGTGGCTTTACTAGACCCTCGTCTCCTGGGTCTAGGGATAGGTATGTGTTTTATACGGTCATCATAGAGGATTTATCTAGAAGTTGGAGAAGTATGACCGTTACTTTTAGTCTACTTATAGTCTATGTTTTGATGTGCAGATGGGAAAGATATAGTTGTAGGTCTTTTACATAATACCACAGTGAACAACGTCGCACGACCGCGCAGTTTTCAGTTAAAGCGACGCAGCGCCGAATCGCAAAAAGGGCTCCGGTCCTAAAGCTGGAAATCCTTCCGGGGCTGAAGTGGTTAAGGTGTCATCAGATAAGTGACACCATAATACATTTTCTGGATGTTGATATAGAAAGGGTAGACGTGTAGTTTTGTATCTGATATTCATCTGATTTTCATTGCCAGTATGAAGAGGTTGAAGATCTATTTAGGAGATACTACTGGCATATTTTGTGTATGGATAGGGATCTGGGTCCTCTGCTCCCAGATCATTTCGGTGATCATGTAGTCAATAAAATGTTTGGACGCCCCTGGACAACAAAAGATCTCTGTAGACAAAGGTTTTTCCCGTGTAGAAAATGTAAAGCCTGCAGGACAGTGAGAATTAGTAACAGGGGGTGGACTAGCTTTAGTAATTTGGAAGGTAGGACCTTCTTTATTGAGGATTTCATTATATTTAACACATCTTATGTGGTATATCTTTTATGGTGCCCTTGTGGCTTTGTTATATAGGACGCACTAAAAGGCTTTTAAGGATCCGTATAGGAGAGCATTTAGCCAATATTAAATAAGGCTTTATAAACAGTGTTTACCTACACTTCAGAGAAAAACAATGTAATTAATCTACTACTACTGCTACATGAATCTACTACTACTATTACAGTTTTGTGGGATCGACTGTTTATCCCTCCTGGACAGGCTCCAATCGTATCAGAGATTTATCTCAAAGAGGGAATTATTGGATTTATTTAAAGAAGAGCCTTCATTAAGCCTTCAAGGGGGGGGGGGGGGGGAGTTAAATTTAGAATTGGATATGAATGCCTTTACTAATTATTATTAATGTTCCTGCTTTGGGTTATACTATGCTATTATATTGGTTAAGGTTAGTGGACATTATATTTTCTTTAGTATTCTAGAATTTAGTCTAATCTAGCACCTTCTACTATTGAATCTAATGCAACCATATGGGTAATATTAGGATGGAATTATGAACAGTGACTATGTAATTTATATATATATTTTAATATATATTATTTTTTACCACCTTATGGTGATTTATTAATCTAGCTAGTTATCCTGATTCTAGCTTTTATACGAGTTTTAATATATATATATATATATATATATATATATATATATATATATATATATATATATATATATATATATATATTTTTTTTTTTTTTTATTTCAGCGCTTGTTAGCACTAGCTGGTGCACGCTATGATCACTTGAATCCATATATTTTTATTCTCGATATTTAGTGAGAGTTCATTTTTATTATGTGAACTATTAACTTTCCACAGTTATGTATTTGGAATTGTTATATATTAATAATGGGCATTAATATCTGTATCAGTTTTTATAAAAACTATGGAAAAATGTCTGTTAAATATCTGCTGTGAACCCGGATGCGGGTCATATGCGAGATATGGAGACACCGGAAGTAGTTTTAGCTGCCTCTGGGAACATTAACATAGAGGGTGGTACTTGAGAGTTGCCGTGCAGCCTATCACCACTTGAAGTCTGAATGACTTAACGCGTCTGAGACGGCTGCATGGCAACTTACTATGGAGACAGACACATGATTCACTTTGTCCCTGCTGGTCGGGTTGAGGAGTGAAGGCTTCCGCTTCGGTGTCTGCGAGGACTCGGAGATGACCGGTGTCTGTCTGCTTTTGAATGCTTGATTTTACTTTCATTCTGGTAAGGGGATTACCTGTGGGAGAGGGACGTGTTTTTTTTTTACAAATAAACAATGTGTGTTTAAGCAATATCAGACTATGTTTGGCGTCTGTTTCTATACCCATATATGAGCGTCCTCTGCACTCTGCCGAAAATGGGAATCAAGCCTCTTTTGAAACCGTGGATGTATACATTGCTGTTTTGCCTGAGCATGAGAATGCCTGGCATGGACTGCTAGTAAGTGCACATCCATATGGGAAAGTGGTCTCACTGGAGCTGCTCACGCGGTGTGGTGTTGGATTGTTTAACTTACAAGGAACTATTTTCTACAGTATTCTTATTGCGTTTTTGGGATTCAGAAGGACATGGACTTTATTTAATATTTTATACACTGTCACTGGGTGATACCAGCTTGTGTGCTTTTAGCGCTACTTTTATATCTCAGCAACTTTGTTTTGATATATTTTGTGTAAGTACATGTACATTGTAGTACAGTTTTGAGGTTAACCCCTTCTAGGTCTTAATATTCACCAAGTCTGTCAATAAGGGCATATTACACCATGTTAGTCTCTTCTCAAACTGTACTGTTAAGGCATGCCTTAACTTAAATACTGATAAAAAGTTTTCATTTATAAAAGTCTAAATCTTCTCTCAGCTCCTGAAATGTCTTTGGGGTCCCTACAGTGTATAACTGTGATAACCTGACCACCCCTCTTTGCTTCCAGTTGGAATAGTTTTCTAACCCCTCCAACTCTGAGAGCTTCTCATTATCCCAAGTAGGTGTAAATTCACTATACCCCGAGTAATTAAATATTGATTTAATTATATCCCAAACTTTCATTATCAACTTTCCTGTAGGGCAATACTCCCTTCCACCCATTGATGCTGCTTCCAGTGCCTCTACCAGAGATATATATGGAGTACCATTCAGTAATGAACGTGAGTTATAGCTGGTAGAGGAGTTACACCTCTCCCATCCTCCCATCTGTTGAAGCTGTGTCACCAAGAAATAACTCCAGGGATGTGAGACTGCCAGACCTCCCTTATCTCTCGGCAGCTGCAGCAACCTCAGACAGATTCTAGGTTTCCCATTCCGCCAAATTAGGTCCTTAAAGAGTCCCTCCAATTTCTTGAACCACACTCCGGGGATCCATATTGGGGAGTTATGCAGAATATATAAGAGTTGGGGAAACCTTATTTTAATCAAGTTACAGACAACCTATCATTGACAAAAGGAGACGCCTCCATATATTACACTTCAGTCTAAATGTTCTATACCATGTACAGTTTGGGATTTACCGTTATATTTATTCATAGGTATTTAAAGCATTCCACAATCTGTAGATGGATGGCGTTCTCTGGCAACCCCTGCGCAACTCCGCCAACCGGGAGAAGAACAGATTTCTCCCAGTTGACCGAGAGCCCAGAGAATGAACCAAATCTTTTTATCAAATCCATTACTGTGGATAATGATTGTCCTGTGTCTACCAGAAACAGGAGTATATCGCCCGCATATAGCGAGATCTTCTCTTTGACCACCCACTCTTCTGAACTCCCTTACATTCCTCTCTGCTCTAATAGCAATGGCTAACGACTCCACTGCCAAGGCAAAAAGCAGGGGTGATAAGGGACACCCGTCTTGTCCCCCGGGCCAGCGGGAAATGTTCAGAAACTTCTTCATTGACCCTCACTGTTGCCCTTGGGGACGTATAGAACAACTCTACCCATTTCTTAACTATGGGACCATTATTAAATACAGAAAGTTTCCCATAAATACTGCCACTCGACACTGTCAAATGCTTTGACAGTGTTAAGGGACAGCACAGCCCTGGGTCCTTCCTCTTCCGACTAAATTTGTAGGTTCAGAAATAACCTCATGATATTCAATGATGTTGATCTTCCCGGGATAAACCCGCATTGATCAGGGTGATTAAGTGTGAATTATTTTACCTAATCTATTTGTTAGCACTTTTGCCAATATTTTGACATCAGTACAAAGCAAAGAGATCGGCCTATATGACGCAGGTTGTTTTAGATCTTTCTTACTATAATCATTGCCTCTGTCATGGATACCGGTAATATCCCCCTTTCCAATGCATCGTTTAGAGTCTTTAGTAATTCTGGCAACATTATCTCCCCATATTCAGCGTATAGCTCATTTGGGAGTCCATCTGGACCTGGAGTTTTATGATTAGGTGCATCTGAGCCAGCTTTTTGTAGTTCTTCTATAGTATTTGTAGTTTCTAACATGTCCCTATCTTTTTCCGTCAGTTGCAGGATGGTTAGATTCTGTAAGAAGTCTTTCATTTATCCATTGACCTCTCCCACCTTAGAGCTATACAGTTTAGAGTTGTAACTCATGAAGACATTTATTATTTTTGCATGGCGTGTGGTCACCCCCTCCAGCAATAGTCTCAATAGACTTTATGCTGGATAAAATAGGATTTTTGTACTCACCGTAACATCCATTTCTCCGTGTTCATCAATGGACACAGCGCCTCCTTACTCTTGACCAGTGGGTTATATTTCCTCTGCAGGAGTAGGACTAGGCAGAACATAAAACTTGGTGAAGTGGTATATATGACAAAATATTAACCAACCCGCGCTGATGTAATAAATCGTGTGCAACACAAAGGGGTCTAAACTACTGCAGTTGCTATGAGTAACAATGAGAGAAACTCCCAAAACTGCCATTCAAGAGAAAAAAGACACAGCGCTGGCAGTCCCCCTGCCACAGTATGATATATGCTAAAAAATGAATTAAAAATATATAGAGTATGTAAATAAATGAACGAGTAAATAAATGTGCTGGGTTCCCAGTCGTGATTAGTGCAAAGTGGGAAAACAATTGCTACATCACATATTAACACAAAAAAATCTTTCAACTCAAAATAATGTGGTAAATAATTAGCCAATTCATAAAGTTCTCATAAAATTTGTGCTTCAAATTATTCCATAAATAATTGGTGTGGTAATTCAGTAACAGTTCATGGAAATCCAGATCCCAAAAAGTGCTTAGTGCTTCACTCATAAATAGACAGTTGCTTCAGTGCTGAAAACCACTCCAAGCGTGCTCTGTGCCACTCTCCCCCTTTCTCCTCCTACTCACCAGAAATGGATGACCCACAGCTTTTCAGTCTGGGGTTCAAAAAGTTTCTTCTGGTGTTTTGGATGTTACCAGGGTGATGGTGCCTTTAAGAGCGGAATTCCTCTCAGGGCTAGTATAACCAATTCCCTCAGAATTAAGATAGGGAAAACATTGGAGGAACTTCTCCCTTGCTTCACCAGGCTCCCTGCATTGCTGTTACTGGTCCCCTGCAGCTCCTATGTAAGTTTGGTCTGGCTGTGGTCACACTACAAGCTCCACTTCATACCATACAGCGTTAATCTTCCTGTACATGCGATTATGTGTTAGGGAGGAGGAGAGCACTGGAGCTCAGCAATAGCAATTGTTTAACCACTTTGCACTAATCACAGCTGGGAATCCAGCACATTTACTCATTCATTTATTTACACACTCTATATATTTAGAATTATTTTTTTAGCACATATCATACTGTGGCAGGGGGCACTGCCAGCACTGTCTTTTATTACATAAAACTTGGCTACGCCCCATGGGCCGTCCTCAGTTCCTATATAACCCCTTCCCTGCTCCAGGTAGTCAGTTTAGTAGCAAGCTGCATTAGAAGTATTAAAACTCCATAGGGGGTGGGTGCTATGTATGTCGATGAACACAGAGAAATGGATTTTACGGCGAGTACAAAAATCCTATTTTCTCCTTAGTTCGATGGACACAGCGCCTCCTTAATCTTGACTAGTGGGACGTCCCAAAGCAGTGCAAAAATAAAATGGGGGGGGGGGTTGGGAAAATAACCCAAGGCTAACCACAAGAGCCCTAACCAGGACACAGGAGCCTTAACTGGGTCACAGGAACCCCATCTGAAAAAATAAAAGTTTTGAATGAAAAACAGCCCTCAAGAGGGAACAGCCCCTCAAACAGCAAAAGAAGCATCCTCAAATGCAAAAAAATCTACTTTGTAGAATTTGGTGAAAGTATGCACTGACATCCAAGTGGCAGCCTTGCACCCCTGTGATATTGACGCTTGATGACGGAAGGCTCAATAAGTACTAAGTGCCCGAGTAGAATGCGCCATGACAGGGAATGGAGGAACGTGACCTTTAATAAAATAGGCCTGAGTCACCATCTGTTTGATCCATCTGGAGATGGTAGCTGAAGATGCGGCCAACTGTTTCCTCGGTTCTTGTGTAACCACAAAAAGTGAGTCTGACCTCCGAAAGGACTCTGTGGCACAAACTACATCCAAGGTATGCAAGGCAAATTCCTTGGGATGAGCCGGCTTGGGACACAAGGAAGGCAGTACGATGTCCTCATTCAAATGGAAGTCCAAGACCACTTTAGGTAGAAACGATGGACAGGGACAAAGAACTACCTTGTCTCTGTTGACCACTAAATAGGGAGTAAGACAAGATAATGCCGCCAACTCTGACATCCTACTGGCAGATGTAATAGGCACCAAGAATGCCACCTTCTGGGACAACGTAGAAAAGGGAATCTCCCGAATATTTTCGAATGGAGGTTTCTGGAGAACTGAGAGTACCAAGTTCAAATCCCATGACATCAAAAGAGACTGTACAAGCGGAGCCACATGCCGGACTCCTTGAATGAAGGTACGAACTAAAGAGTGAGTGGCTAGGGGTCGCTGAAAGAAGATTGCCAAGGCAGACACCTGGCCCTTGATGGTACTCAAGGCCAACTTTTGCTCAACGCCCCATTAAAGAAATGCCAAGATCTGAGCCATAGAAAATGAGCGAGGATGAACGCCAATCGACTGACACCAAGAAATGTACGCTTTCCACGTATGATGGTATATCTTGATAGCAGTTGACTTCCTAGCCTTCAACCTAGTAGGGATCACTGACCCAGACAAACCTCTATGCTTCAGTACTTAGCTTTCAATAGCGAAGCCATTAAAACCAACGACTGTAAAGCAGAAGGGAAGCCCGGCCCTTGGGACAACTGCTCCTCTCTGAGGCGCAGCCCCCAAGGGATGTTTACGTCCACCAGAATGACCAGAAGACTTTCGCCCTCGATCCTTTGCAGGCACAGCAGAAGAAGAGGAAGGCGTTGACGCCGCAGTGGCACTAGGACGACTGCGGTGTCTACCAGAGGCACCCATGACCTCGCCACGAACCTCGGTATCCTCCCGTGGAGCCGAACCTGTTGAAGGAGCTGCATGCAGGTCTGCACAATCAGAACTGTCTTGAAGGTGGATACCACCTGACCCAGAACCTGTATGCAAGTGGGGAGAGAAAGCTGTCTGTGTGACTGCAGCCAGTGAACCACAACCTGTGATTCTTAAAGTTTGTCCAGAGGAAGCAACCCCCTGGTCAGAATGTAAAGGCCTAAATAATCCAATTCCCTGGACAGGGATAGGGGGAACCTTAGGTAGTCCGGACGTCACCTGAACCTTTGCAGGGATTCTATCTGCAGAAGGAGATTCGGGGACTAAACAACCTGAAATGGGCAAACCTTGCCCCACTTTCTGGGAACCCCCAAAAGAATCATCTCGTGGATCCCCTTGACGCTCACGAAGGAGGTCCACGTGCCTGGAAGCCAGCGAAGATATCCCCCCACCCCAGTAGTGGGTGAGGGCAGACCTTCATGTTGAAGGGGTCAAGTCTGCGGGACTGGAGAAGCCAGCTCTAGGCTTACCAGACCAAGATTGCTTGGAACCCCCAGGGGACGACTTGAAAGACCTGTTTCCCATGTCTGCAGGGACCGAAAGAATTTCTTATGGGCAGAGAAGGAAGGAACACGTTTACGGGCCCCTTCCCTTTCTTAGACTGTGGCAGGAAGGTACTCTTCCCCCCTGTGACACCCTTAATGATGTCATCCAGGGTAGCCCCAAACAGGCGATCGCCTTGAAAGGGCAGATCAATGAGCGCTTTCTTAGAGGCTTGGTCTGCCGACCAGTTCTTAAGCCAAAGCACACGTCTAATCACTACCGCTGAAACAAAGTTTTGACAGCAGGGGAAATTGCATCCAAAGATGCATCACATACCTCATGCTGCACTACACAGCAGGGCATGCACCTAGGGATCTCCACTGCCCCTCTGCACTGGAAACCCCCTATACCACCACGGCAGGACACACACTCAAGCCCCTTACAGAGGGGGAATGAAGAACGAGACCCCCCCCCAGGGTCTCTGCCGCCTGTCCTGGGACCCCACTAGTTCATGGGGGGAAGGGGGGAGTCCAGCTCAACTGAGGGACTTTAGGATGGGAGGAGGGATCCTGCAGGCAGGTCCGACCATCCCTGTAGAGTACCCGCATCCACCCCACCCCGCACAGGAGGAGGGGGGACTGTACTTACTCCTTCCACGGCTGCGGGTATTGCTCCAGACAGGACCCTCGCCACCGAAGTGGGGAGCTGTCTGCCAGGGGGACGCTGCATCTCGGACCAGTGCCCATTCGTATGTGACCCTGCGAGACGTTTAACTTGCGGGCCAGCCTCCGTCCATTGAGGCTATGCCGTGGCCAACATAGCGCGTAGCTGCGGTCTGCACGCCCACACTGGCTGGACTGGGAAAACCACTGGATCTAGATTACCCAGCCCGGCAGTTGATTGTAGCTATCCCAGGAGATGCATGGAAGAAAGAAAAAATAAAAAATTGCTAGGACTGAAAAGATCCCAGCAAGGATCTAGGTCCTTACTGCTGACTAGACAGAAAAAAACGGACTACCTGGAGCAGGGAGGGGGTTATATAGGAACTGAGGACAGCCCATGGGGCGTAGCCAAGTTTTATGTTCTGCCTAGTCCTACACCTGCAGAGGCGATATAACCCACTGGTCAAGATTAAGGAGGCGCTGTGTCCGTCGATGAACTAAGGAGAAAGGGGGGCTCTGAGACCTTGCCATAAGTACCAGCATGTGCCCAGTACTCTCTCCTTCCTCATACTGTGCTTGCTTTAAGAAGAACCTATTATTCTCCGCTTTTTTCAGCGACAATCATCGATAACTGTTGTGTCTCAGTCCAATTAGATACATTTTTTCATATCGTTCACCCTGTCCATTATTTCAGCCTCCCAATCCCTAGTGGAGACTTCTTTCTCGCAGAGATCTGCTGAATTATAATGCCTCTCAAGAAGGCTCTAAGAGTGTCCCATATTACTCCCTGTGTTGATGAAGTACTATTATAGTCCAAAAACTCCTGCAGTTTATCTATAATGTATTGTTTGGGGGTAATTAACCGAAGCCAGAGGGAATTAACTCTCCATTCTCTCTCTACCCTTCGTTTTCCTAGGTTTAACGGCAGGACCAAGGGGGAGTGGTCTGACAGCCCTCTAGCTTCATATCTGATGTCTGTGACCAATGAAATAAGAACATTGTTTCCTATTGCCATGTCAATCCTAGAAAGTGAGTAATGTGTGCTTAAGTAACATGAAAAGGTCTGCCCCCTAGATGATTCTCTCGCCAGACGTCCTTCAGACCTATTTCCTCTTGACAAAGTGCCGAAGCATAAAACATGTCGCCACTGTGACAGGCTATTGCATTCAGCCACCCCAGCAGTCAATGCAGGTCCAAGCCAATTGCAGTGCACACCCCTCCATTAGCCAACAGCCCACGTCATCACAGCAGGACCAGCTGTGGTGTTGAGAAGCGGAGAGAATCTCACCTCACAGAGAGACACAACCATCGAGTCTGCAACCATTGGGTCTGCATCGCAAGGCAGGTGGAATACACTCTCCCTTCCCCCTTGAACAGCACATGGGGACCTCTCTGATATCTCCCTGACAGGTACCCACCCGCAGGATCAGTGAGTGGCGGCTTTGTTTTCACTTCGTGACAGGGTGCCTAACATGATGGGGCTAGTGCTGATGTTGACACTGATAGCTCCATAGGAGCACAGCTCATTATTTTTCTATGTTACTGTTTTAACCCCAATTTAACTTCCACCATTTTTCACCCATATTTGGACTTTTTTTACATCAGGCTTTTTGGTAACGGATGATCTTATCGTTTCCATTGTTTTTAACTGTTACTTATGAAAATAAATGTGACCATTTTTTCCAATGATGAAGCCTCACTGTGTCCTTGGATAATCCTAAGCGCTTGATTATTGCTGCATTAACATACCAGTACCTCTTGAGTATGAAGTGTAAAGAGAATGATACTGGCAAGAAAATCCTTTGCTTTTTAACTGGGACAATGTGTTTGAAACGGTCTTAAATAGGGCTGTTTTTTTAACCGAATCCCCCGCTCCCCTCATATTCCATGAGCACATGGTCACCCCTTTAACAATCTAACTCTCAAGCAAAAAAAAAAAAAAAAAAAAAAAAATA
>BLSH010095345.1:117785-129272 GCA_018402905.1 Glandirana rugosa
GAAGGACCGCCGGTAGAAGTGACGTACGAGACGTAAGATGTGCACCGACGTCGAAGAGGAGAATCTTTTACCTGCCACTGTCCGTCATAAAAGACTTGCTAGCCGCGACTACCCGTCGTTTTAGTGTTCATATCGACCCGAGGGAGACCCACGACCACCGCCACCCCACGACAGGAACCTAGGACACCCCCACACACCGACACACGCTCCTCAGGTAGGTAGGTAGGTAGGTAGGGACTGTTACCGACTAGAGGGACGACTCTCCCGTAGTCGTCGGTGCGTCAGACGGGTTCCCCGAAAAGAGTGGGTCGACGCCCGACAAGAGTGTTCCAGGGGGCCCGCAGAGCGGCGTCCCCACGTGGAAAGATTTCAGTGAGAACAGCCCGCAGCTGGGTGAGAAAAGCCCCTTGGGCAGACTGCGTGGCTGCTGATGCCCTCTCAGCAGGGAGATCAGCCATTGTCAGGGATGGATGGATGGATGGATGGACTCCTCGCACACAGCCACACACCCCCACAGGATCCAAGGACAGCACCCCACCGCCACCAGCACCCAGAGGGAGCCCAGCTATACTTGTGATTTTGCTGCCCATCAGCGCCGATCGTTCAGAAAATACTGCCTGTCACCGTCCATTTTCTAAGAGGAGAAGCTGCAGCCACGTGTAGAATGCAGAGCATGCAGTGAAGATGGCCGCCAGGAAGCACTAGAGAGTGAAACACACCTCTCAGGCAACGTGCAGTACCGAATATGGCCGCTCCGAGCGCTAGAGGGGAAGCCCCATAGGCTGGAAATGTCCGCGGCTACGGCAAAATGGCGGCGGTCCGCCGCAAAATGGCGGCCTAAGGACTGCATGGTGATGCTGGACGAGAAGGCCGAACGAACGGGCAGCGCTAGGGAGGGGGGTGGGGGGCGAGGTGTGGCAGGGGGTAAGATGAAAGGCTGATCCCCACCGGTGGCTACCCCGGACAAGCTACTGGAGCAGTGGAAAAACCGCATTTGCGGACGTCGGGCCCACTTCACTCCCCAGGTGGGGAGGAAGGCAGGGCGCTCACTTACCCGTCCGACGCCACGGCAGCCACCGAACGCAGACTTTCCACCCTCGATGGGGGGCATGCTGCCGGCCCAGTCGCCCTGCCGAACGAATCGGGAAGGGGACCATGTGGGGGATCTCGCCCCGGGCCACCCGCAAGGAATGGGTAAGATGCGGCGAGTCCCTGTGTTGGGGCCGGCTTCGCATCATGTTGGCCAGGTCGGGGAAAGTACAGAGCACCAGGACTCTCGATGCCCCGACCGGCTTCTTGATAGCAGATCATCTTGATTGCAGCAAAAAAAGAAAAGAAAATAAAAAAGAAAATGGTCACAATAGGACCGCAGTTCCCTATAGGGAAGCCAGGTCAACTCCTTGCGAACTAGGCATTGAAACTGAAGAGCTATTCTGTAAGGGGGATTGATGTAGGAAGAGAGGACGGCCCCCAAGGGAGGGGCCAGCTGATTCTTTTCCCTGCCTAATTAACTCCTAGTAGGACGAACATAAAACCCCACAAAGTCATGAAGAGCTGCGTCTGTCAGTGAACGTAGGAGAAAATATCTATTTTTCACAATTCCCCCCATATGTGCATAAATATACTCATACGTGTAGGCCACCCTAATATTAACCCATCTTTTGTATTTTTTATCCAATATTTGTTAATTTATAACAGGAGTTACCCCCTCCATTTTATTTTTAAATTCCAATTTACGGTGCTGATAAACATTTTTCTTTTTGTGTCATTTAAACAGATCTATTGATTTTACCTTAACTTCCGTGAGACAAGAACTCTACCCTCCCTCCTCCCTTATCCACTTCCCTGCCCCCACCCCCAAGCCCACCCAGGGGCCTTGGTTGTGGCTCCATAATCTCTGTGTAAGTATATGTATTAAAAAAAATGTAGCCCTACTACCATGCGTCAGTGCTTATACACCTAACACTCTCCAACCAGTTACACCTATTGATCTATAACTCTACTCTTGTGCTGAGAGACCAAAAAAACCCCAAAACATTAATACAGAGTGACCTTGTGACCCCAACTTACAGTTCAAATCTCTGCTCATTTATATAGATTGCTGTATAGGCTGCTCGTTTCTCTCCAACCAAGACGCGGCTGCTGCAGGGGTGTCAAAAAAATGTACTCCGCCGTTTACTGTGACTCAATTTTGCTGGGCAAAGCATGGCATATTGGACATTCAATTGTCGCAGCCGCGCCTTGACATCTACGAAACGCACTCCCCTTCTCATCACATCTGCAGAAACATATGGAAAAAATGACACTTTCACCCCGTTAAACCTTACATTCTTCACTTCTCAAGCTTTTCTCAGTATTATTTCTCCATCCTTAAATGAGAACAACTTCATAATCACTGATCTTGGGATTCCTCCAGGAGGGGAAGTTTGTGATGGAACTTGATGGGCCCTTTCTATTGCGAAAAAGGGGGAGAATAAGTCCTAGCCAAGAACCTCCTTAAGCCACTTTTCCAAAAAATATCATATTGTTCCCCTCACTTTTCTCGGGAAGTCCAATTATACGCACATTGTTCCTTAGGCAGTTTTCTAAATCCTCTAATCTGTCACTTTGCTTACCCACTATTTCTTTTAGAAGTTCTAACTCCTTTTTTATGAGTGTCATTATGTCCTCAATCCCACTCTCTCTTCCACCTCTGTTGTTCGCTCCCAAACTGTTTGTAGGTCATGCCTTACAAATGACATTTCTTCGTTGATGCCCTTCAATTGGTCCATCATTTCCGTTATGGCGAACTTGCACCCATTCACCGCCGCTAATACCGCTCTCAAAGATGGTTCCTCAACTGTTTACGTTTCTGTGGTTGAAATGTCACGAGGGTCTGTAACAAATGAGGTAGAGGATGTTGAAGCCTTTTGGAGCATTTGAATTGTGAGCCTGACATCTTAGGAAATGATGAAGGTAAAAGACAGCTTAGCTTGTTGTAAATTCCCAGTACTTTGGGGTGGATTATGTGCAAATCACTCCAATTGTTAGCTATCTCTTTACGCTTATCCTTTACCGCCTTTTGTGATTGTGCACCTGATGCCTCTTGTGCCACAGATGTATCTCCCTTTTTTTTGGTCATAGTTCTCAGCTTTGTTTCTAGTAATATTTCAAATCCCTTTCCCTCTCTCTCTTCCTTCTCTTTTCTTTAACACTCCAGTCCACTTTCCTTTACCCTGCTCAATTATAGCAGGGCCAGTTAATACAAAAAAAAAAAAAAACAAGTGAAGGAGGGAGACTGAAAACATGAGATAAAAAGAGAAGGCAAGGATATAGTCTTAGTCGCTTATCTGATCTGCTGGTTGATATAGAGGTCAGCTGGTACTTCAGGTCAGGGGGATATATCCAATCTTTACTCCCAAAGAAACCGGAATAAGCAGAGGGGTGCCAAATGTAGTATCAGAGGAGAGGTGCATTAATTGTGGGTCCCAGGGAGCAATGGAGAACAAGGGGGCACTAGACCACTTCCTCCAGTTTGCTCCCAATTCCAATCATCCGAGGAGGCTCACCATAAGATAAGGGGGTTCACCTATAGACAACAGTTTTTAATTAGAACCCACTGGGGCTGGGGGAGCCAGTAGCTTGCGGGAGTGGCTGTGGGCTTGCCAGACAGTGTCTGTATAGCTGGTGCTAGGCTGTATACAGAGAGCCGCTCCTCTCTCATCCGTCTCGGACAGATGCCGAGTCCTCCCGAGCTCCGGTGGGTCTGTCTAGGTCAGGGGAGTAAAACCAAGTCCTTACTCCCAAAGCAACCGGGATGAGCAGAAGGGTGCAATGGGGTCTAAAGGGGCACTAGACCTCTTCCTTCAGTATACTCCCACTCTCCAGCAGCCAAGGATTCCCACCAAAAAACAGGGGGAGTTCACTTACAGCCAGCAGTTTTTTGGTTAGAGCCCACTGGGACTGGGGGAGCCAGTAGCTTTCTAGGATGGCTGTAAACTTGCCGAAAAATGTCCGTGTAGCTGGCGTTCAGCTGTGCACAGAGAGAGCCACCGCTCTCGGCCATCTTGGATAGCCGCCGAGTCCTTCCGAACTCTGACGGGCCTGCCTCAGCTCCGCCTTCTCCTACACACAGACACGAGGACACACGGAGCTCCGTCTCCAGCCAGCCAGCGTTAGGGATCCAGTGGCACCCCTCTCCCCCACTTGGCTCCGTCTCCACAATTCTCCAGGCTCCAGCACCACTGCTCCACTCTCCCCCCCCCCCCCCCCCCCTGTTCTCAGTCACAGCAAGGGGCGGGCAGAATCTCAGGGCCGGTCAGTCTCTCCAAAGGTTGGTCAAGCAGGATAATCCAGCACCAGATGAGCTATTCAAGCCAGCTCCCATCTGCATCAAGCCACGCCTCTCACCTCGGGTGGGAACTTCTGTACCCAGTCCTCCAAATGGCCTCAAAGACCTTCCTGACTTATTTGGCCAGTCTCCAGGTCCTGAGCCCATAGTTTCATTATCTGTAGTAAACAGTCGTGTAATTTTTCCCCACGCCCTTGAACCCTGGAACAGTCTTACCGGATCCTCCGGGCAATTTTTCACCCCTAGAGGCATTGGAGTGAGGCACGGATGGGTTCAACAAGTCCTTGGCCGCAGTATCTCTCTCCACCAGGTCCACCAGCTGGTTTGCCGTCTTAGGGTCCCCATGGATGACCCACTTCCTCAAAGTGGCAGGGAGCGCATGTAAATATGGTCCATGACCACACGCTCCACAATCTTAGGGCCTGGCAAAGTCTCTGGCTGCAGCCACTTCTTGGTGAGGTGTATTAAGTCAAACATTTGGGAGCGGGGTGGCTTGTCAGTACTGTATGAACACTGATACACCGGTTGAGCCCAAACTGCAATGGTGACACCCATGCGTGCAAACATCTCAGCTTTCAGTGTCTCATAATCCTGAGCAGCAGCTGGTTCCAGGTCATAATAGGCCTTTTGGGGAACTCCTGTCAGAAAGGACACTAGCAGTCCTGCCCATTGCTCTTTTTGCCATCCTTCTCACACAGCGACTCTTTCAAAAGTTGCTAGGCAAGCTTTCACATCATCTGCAGGTGTCATCATCTGCAGGTAATAGCTGGCATGCACCATTTTCTGTTCCACCGGCAAATGACCTGTGGACCCCTTTTTTTACTCCACCAGGGCATCCGCAAACTGGCGATTCACCTCCTGCTGGGCTGCAATGTCCTGGTGAATCGCCTCCCACTGGGCTGCCACGGCCTCTGCGACTTGGCGGTTGGTTTCCTGCTGGGCTGCAATGGCCTGGCGATTCGCCTCCAGCTGTGCTCCAGTGGCCTGTGTGACCTGGCGATTTGTTTCCTGTTGCTGACAAATGGTTTCCTGCTGGGTTGCAGTGGCCTGCAGCAGCGTTTTTAACACATCCCCAATCTTTCCACTGTCTAGGAAGATGCCCGCCAAAAATCCACCATGTGTGGGGGTTTAACTCAATGGAGATCACCATCCCTAAACGGCAGGTTTTCTTAAAAGAAGACTTGTAGCAAGGTTTATGTAAAAGGTTGCAGGTAAATCAAAAACAAAACAAAATAAATCCTTGCCATCCAGGGACTAACTAAACATTTCCAGTTTCCTAACTCAGAGGTGAAGGGCTTCTCTCAGTCACCCACAAAACAAAGGTAATGCAAACCTTTTGTTTTTGTCACAAAGCAAAGTTCAGTTCATCAGCTCTCTCAGGCTTGATGGCTCCTGAGTCCCAGGCCAGAGCAATCGTCTGATCCAGACCTGCTTCCTTTATACCACCTGTTGATAGACACAAGTGGACCGCAAAATCGAAGCCGGTACCCACCCTACCAAGGTGGCTGGTAAAACCCAGACTGGATTCCACCTTAGTTTCCTGCAAGCGAACGCATGCGAGGTGAAACATAACATCCATCGATCACCTCGCTTTTCATAACTCCACACCACAGGTTCACAAGGTTTTGTAAATCCTTAAATGCTAAAAGGTTTCACTCCTATCTCTACTAGCCCCTCCAAAAAGTATAGCTATTTTGATTCTCAAGCTTGTTATTTTTTTTGTTACAAACAGTGGTGCTTTATTTGTCAAATTTGGACGGTACATGGTTTGCAGATACAGCAAGTTCACATTCGTTGCAGAATATGACAGCAGAGGCCACGGCTATCACAACAATGATCTTATATATTCTGAAGTCAGAAAATCATACATAGCATAGACACAATTTGCATAGGTATATAATATACTGATATTTTATAAACATTCATAGCATTAGGGTTAAGTTACAGTAATCAAGTTGCGTGTATTCATATATCATTGTCAAGTCATAATCCATGGAGACCACATCTTTTCGTATTTCCAGTGACACCCTATATTAGCATACAATAGTTTATATAATAGTAGTACAGAGTTCACCATAGCCACCCAGGCAGATATCTCAGATCTATCTGATGATGACCATTTCAGTAGTATCTCTTTTTTGGCATAGTACAGCAAGTAGGCTATAAGTAATTTAGAGTGATGAGACCTTTGTTCATCATCAGAGATTTCTAAATGGGCAAAAGACGGTGACACAGGCAAATCCACCTGGAGCCTAAGATTTATTTTGTCAAAGACCTCCTTCCAAAAAGACACTACCCTAGGACACTCCCAGAACATATGGAGTTAGGTACCTTTACAGGTTCCACAACGTGGGCACAGGGGGTCATGTCCAGGAAACATCCTATGCATCCTCACCGGGGTATAATAAACCCTATGGAAGAATTTGACTTGTATCCGTTTAACCCATGAGGAGACCACCAACCTAGGCCCCTGTTCTAGACTGTCCTCCCGGTCCCATCTATCCAAAGTCAGGATGTCCTCTTTCCAGTATTGCCACAGCTTATTCAACCGGGGTATGTCTTTTGTAAGAAGTGTACCGAATAAAGTAGACAGAGGTTTGGCCACGTCTCCCTGAAACAATATGTCCTCAATAGGGTTCCTCTTTAGAATCGGGGGGTTAGGGAATTGAGTTCTAACTGCGTGGCAAAGCTGGTAGTACCTAAATAGCATCCATCCAGGCAGGCAGAATTTCTAAGAGAGCTGTGCAAAACTTATACTGACATCAGGGGCTATGCTATCTCCAATAGTTTTTATTCCATATTTAGCCAAAAGATGGGGGTCCTGTACAGTGTGTATATGTGGAACTCCTGGGTTTCCCCACAGGGGTTGGTCAGGTGACAACTCGTCTGGGGTATGGAACCGTCTTGTCGCGACCCTCCACAATGTAGGCTCAGGGAGAATAGCATAATCCCTTGATCCCCTATAGATCAGGTTATCAGGGATCCGAGGAACGCAGCTACCAAACATGTGGCCGCATTATCTCTGGGGCCCCGGATCCACCATTAAACTGACACCAACACTGCCACCCAAAAGTACGTCTTAAAGTTCGGGAGTGCAAGCCCACCCAGCTTTGTAGGGAGGGACAATGTGGATTTGGCAATGCAGGGGGGGGGGGGGGCCCATTCCAGATGAAGGCGAGTATGCATTTGTCTATGACCTTAAAAAAACCGGAGGGGATCCAAGTCACAAAGTTCCGAAAGATATAATGAAACTTTGGCAGGATCCTCATTTTAACCGGGTTTATCCGCCCTATTAGATTTATAGGGAGGGTTGACCAGAAGGTGCAACTGGACTTGAGCGAGGCAACAAGAGGCTGGAGGTTATATGCAGAGAAGTTTGATACGTCCCTAGTTATTTGTATGCCCAGATATCTAAACCCCTCAACCCACTGCAGTGGGGAACTAGGAGCCAAAAGCAACCGCCTGGCTGCCAATAGGGAATAAAATTGACTTAGACCAATTAATGCGGATCCCCGAGTATGACCCAAATTTATCAAAAATCTCCAGGGTGGATGACAGCGATGGGCCCGCATCATTTAAATATAATAGGGCATCGTCAGCATATAGTGACAATTTTTCCTCTAGTCTTCCCACCCTTAATCCCTTAACCGAAGAGGAATTTCTAATCAGGACCGCCAATGGCTCCAGGCAAATAGGGAGAGGGACAGGGACAGCCCTGCCTGGTACCCCGATGTAATGGAAAAATGTCAGACAGCCTGTCACTGGTACGGACGGGTGCCTTGTATAGGATCTGGATCCATCGCAGAAATTTGGGTCCAAAACCATACCGCGCCAGCACCTCCCACAGGTAGCCGCACTCAACCGAGTCAAACGCCTTCTCGGCGTCTAGCGAAGCGATGACTCTAGAACCCTGGTTTTCATGTGGTATGGATTAGGAAAGAGGAGTCTCAGATTGATGTCGGTTCCCTTACCAGGCATGAACCCCGTTTGGTCAACATGGATCAATCCTTCAATAACAGAGCTCAGCCTAATAGCCAGTATTTTTCCCAGAATTTTGGCGTCAACATTTAAGAGCGAAATAGGTCTATAGGACGCACACTCTTGGGTATTCCTGCCAGGCTTGGGAACAAGCACAATAACCACCTCCTCCATGGATGCAGGGAGGCTATTAACAGTCTGTAAGTCAGCAAGGAGTTTGGTGAGTTTGGGTGCCAGCAGGTCCACAAAGTTAGAGTATAACTCGGCTGGTAGGCCATCAGAACCAGGGGTCTTATCGGCCTGCAAACTTCCTATAGCTGTCTGAACTTCTAGGGCAGGCATCCTCAAACTACGGCCCTCCAGCTGTTGCAGAACTACACATCCCATGAAGCATTGTAACACTCTGACATTCACAGACATGACTAGGCATGATGGGAATTGTAGTTCCTGAACAACTGGAGGGCCATAGTTTGAGGACCCCTGTTCTAGGGTAATGTCTGCATCTAGTCTGGCCCTGTCAACCTCATCCAACACAGGAAGGTCAATGTGGTCAAAGTACTTAGTTAACTCATAGGACACTTGGGATTCATACAGGCCCTGGAAGAATCGCTGGAATCTCTGATTAAGTGCAGGGGTCACCAGCAATTGTCCATCCTGCCCTTTCATACTGGCTATGTGGGTGGTAGGATTCTGACTTTTTGCCAACCAGGCTAATAAACGTCCATTTTTACCCCCAAATTCAAAGATCTTCTGTTGGGTATAGAACATTGCCTTATTGGTATTGTCTATTCTAGTTAATGAGAGTTGTCGTAGAGAGTCCTGCCAAGCCCGGTATTAATCCGGGGTGCACATAGAAACATACTCCGCCTCCAGCCTAGTCGCCTCCCCCTCCTGAAACTGCAGAGAACTTGACGCCTCCCTCTGAATCACTGTAATACGCGAGATATGTGTACCTATAGCCCAGGCTTTAAAGGAATCCCACTCGGTCAAAGGAGCCACAGAGCCTTCATTTAAGTCTCAAGCTTGTTATTAAAATATTTTTTCCACAGTACAATTACTGAAGGGTTGACTGATGATTGGAAGATAATGTACATGAAGGCATTGGAGGAGAATGCCTACCTGTACAAATAGCTCTTGTGGGTGGGGGACCGCGCTGGACTGACTACCTCGATTGTGGGTCTGTGGGTGTTTAGTGGTGGGGGCGTGTACACTCCCAGTGAATCTGGCCGAACTCGGCAGAAAGGTGGTGTTGAGCCCTTTTGGGAGGCTTGGGCTGCTACCTCTGCATACTGCTTCCAAGGTCGTTTCCACAACTTGTTCTGAGGGTAGGTGAAAGGAGCGCTTTTCCCTTTATCCCCCTTCTCCCCTGGTTCAGTGCCCCCCCCCAATCCTCCTATAGCAGCCCACCTTTTTTCTCCTCTCCTCCCCCCCCCCCACATTGTCCCCATTTCCTTCTCTCATCTTCTCCAGCACTTACACCAGACTGACTTTTCCCACAGATCCCAGTGTCACAGACACACCCATTTGGGTACAACCCTATCAATCCTAACATACAACAGCGGGTCAATAATCAACTTTTTGTTAAAATATATTCTTATATCTAAAATTTTTTAGTTTATGTATGATTTTTATTATTCGTCAGACACATTTTATACTAAAATATTTTTATAACTCTTGTTATATTTCAACATCCAGCTCCCCTATAGATCCTCGCACTAGCATTTATAACTTGCTTTTTAAATTTAAATATATACGGATTTTTAAATATAATGTGTTGATATACATTATATGTAAACGTTTTTATGCCTTCCAATTTTTACTCCTATATATGCACAATATGTTATATAAATATATATATATATATATATATATATATTTTCTTTCGTACATATTTATTCTGGTCTCAGATAGCCCTGAAGAAAGGGGAGTCTGTGTTCCCCCGAAACGCATTGGCTTTACCATGTTAAACGATTTTTAACCACTTGACAACTGGGCACTTAAACCCCCTTCCTAACCAGACCAATTTTCAGCTTTCAGTACTCTCACACTTTGAATGACAATTACTCACTCATGCAACATTGTACCCATATGAAATTTTCGTCCTTTTTTTTCCCACAAACAGAGCTTTCTTTTGGTGGTATTTAATCACCATTGGGGTGTTTATTTTTTGAGCAATAAATGGAAAAAGACCGAAAATTTTGTAAAAAAAATGCATTTTTCTTTATTTCTGTTATAACATTTTGCAAATTAGCAACTCTTCTTCATAAATTTTGGCCAAAATTTATACTGTTATATATCTTTGGTAAAAATAACCCAAATTAGTGTATATTATTTGGTCTTTGTGAAAGTTATAGAGTCTACAAGCTATGGTGCCAATTACTGAATATTGATCACACCTGATGTACTGACGGCCTATCTCATTTCTTGAGGCTCTAACAAGACAGAAAAGTACAAATACCCCCCAAATGACCCCTTTTTGGAAAGTAGACAGTCCAACGTATTTAGTAAGAGGCATGGCAAGTTTTTTGAAGTTGTCATTTTTTCCCACAATTCATTGCAAAATGAAGATTTTTTTTTCAGTTTTTTTTTAACAAAATTGTCATATTAACAGGTTATTTCTCACACCCAGCATATGCATACCACCAATTACACCCCAAAACACATTCTGCTACTCCTCCTGAGTATAGTGATACCACATGTGTGAGACTTTTACACAGCCTGGCCACATACAGAGGCCTAACATGCAAGGAGCGCCATCAGGCGTTCTAAGGACATAAATTACACATATAATTTCCTGACTACCTCTTGCACTTTTGAAGGTCCTGGAGCACCAGGGCAATGGAAACGCCCAAAAAATGACCCCATTTTGGAAAGTAAACACCCCAACGTATATTCTAGGAGGCATAGTGAGTCTTTTGAACGGTTCATTTTTTCCACAAGTTTTTGGAAAATGTGGAAAGAAAATGAAAACGCATTTTTTTTTTACACAAGGTTGTCCATTTATACAATATTTCTAACACACAGCATGCACCCAGCAAAAATGACACCCTAAAATATATTCTGCTACTTGTCCCGAGTATGGCGATACCACGAGTGACACTTTTACACAGCCTGGCCACATACAGAGGCCCAACATGCAGGGTGCACCATCAGGCGTTCTAGGGGCATACATTTCAAAT